>VMDR010000592.1:8797-204694 GCA_007922815.1 Macrotus californicus
CATGGTCAGTCCTCCTTTGTGTGAAGACTTTCCTAACCTTATATAAGATCTATGCTTAATAAAACAATGCTTTTTTCCAAGTGTTGTTTGTAACTTTAATATTAAGAGATAGTTATATAAAATTCTATCAATTATATAAGTAAAATTTATAAAAATTATATACAGATGGATGCCGGATATATCCGGCGCTCGTCCACACCAGGTCATCAGATGGGCACCGGATATATCCGGCACCCGTACAGAAAGGGTTAAGGCACAGGTGGCAGGAGGCAGGGGTTTGGAGGCTGCCTAAGTCCTTGTAAAACTGACCCGTCCACATGGGAAGCCTCTCTTTCCTGGAAGGGGCCTTTATTGGCACAGTTGGCTGATGTCAGGTTCCCATCCCTGGAGTAGCACTGCACCCCACCACACCATATGATTGGCATGGCGGAGGAGCCACTCCACAGAACGAAAGGAGAAGTAGTGATCTGACCCAGGGGTGGGGGCCCCCACAGTCCTCCATCAAAGTCAGCTTTTTAAAAATCCTCACTTGAGGATATGTTTATTGACTTAAGAGAGAGAGAGAAACATCAATGTGAGAGAGAAACATTGTTGTCTCCCTTATGCACCCTGACCTGGAATCGAACCCACAACCAAGGTATATGCCCTGACCAGGAATCAAATCCACAACCTTTTGGTGTATGGGACGACGCTCCAACCAGCTGAGCCACCCAGCCAGGGCTCAAAGTCAGTTTTGAGGCACCTGTAAAAGCCTTGCATACAGCAGGTTCTTAAGGCTAGAGCTGGCGGCAGAAGGCCCTGTGCGCAGCTAAGTGTTTGTCCTCTGCCCGGGGCCAGACCCCGCCATGAGGAAATGAGCTAGAGACCATGGGCAATGGCTGGTGCCCTGGAGGAAAGGCACTGGCCCTTCGTTGTGTAAGTCTGAATGACTCCCAGCTAATGAGCTGGCTGCAGACACCTGGCTGTAACGTTACCCACTGACCTTCTGGGTCACTGAGTTTGGGGAAGCAACTAAGGTGGCCTGGGTCCCAAGGCCAGAGAAGGGCTTGTGGGCTAGGGGCCTGTGCTGGTTAAGTTATGATCTGATCCTGACCCTGGGTCCTTTCTCTCCTTTTCTCTATTCCGTGGGAACCATCAATAGAATAAACAAAAATTAAAAGAAGCAAATCATTAAATGAAACATCTCCTTCCAGACTTAGCCTAAGTGCTGGTTCCTAAGCTTGAAGATAGGTCAGATTTTGCCTGAGGCTGTTGCTGACTGTTCTCTCAGGCCGCCTTCCCAGCATCTCCTCTGTACCCTGGTCTTCACTGCACCCACCCTGGACCTGGGCCCCAAACCAGCAACCGGGGCGTGCAGGGGCACCATGAGCAGGAGGCTGTTTCCTCTGCGAGGGCCGTATGCTTCCTGCTCCGCTTTTTTCTTATGTAATATCTTACCACCCTCCCCAACTAGATTGTAAGTCTCAAAGGGACAGAGATCTTATTCTTAGTCTCTGAGGAATCCCCATCAGACACTCAGTAAGTTTGGATGGGAGGATGGATGGATGAAAGATGCACAAATAAATACCAGACCCAGGAGGATAGTGGGCCTGGGCTTATAGGCTGCAGGACCGCAGGCCATCCTTTGACCGGCCTCTGTCTGAGGGCCGTTGCCTGGCTGATGGTTACTCTTCCTACGATGCGGCCTGAAGCTGGAAAAAGCAGTGTGGGCCAGTTTGTGTGCTAGTCAGAGCTGAAGGGGCATTTGCCAATGATACACATGGATTCTTCCTTCTGCAATGGGGAGGGTGGGGGTGGGTGAAGAGGGGCGGGGGCCTGCGGGAACAGTGCCTGATTATTTTACTCATGATTCTAAGAAAGGTACTACTTGCTTTTACGAGTGAGGGGGCCCAAGGAACTGCTGTAGAGGCAGCGCACTCTGCCATTTCTTTGACATTGAGACTTTACTGGCATCTTTACACAAGGTCGTAGATGTGCCGGTGGGATGGAAGTGACTGTGGATGAGATGAGCCAGTAAAGCAGCTGTGAATGAGAGACTCGTGCATACAGGGGTCTCACGGGATCTTCTCATCTGCTTGGGAATCGCACCACAGAGAAACTGCCTGCCCGCAGGTGCCAAGTTAATTATCTACAAAGGTGTCTCCTATCCTGTTATTCACGGTGGTTACGGCAGTTCAGTGGCCCTGGGACCTCATCTAGATTCATGGGGTTTTTTATACCTATACTCATTATTCATTGATTTGCCTGCCTGCTGTCTCTTCTGATGCCCCCACAGTCCGTTTGTTTGCCTGATGGCATCTGAGCTGCTGTCATCTGCTCGGGTTCAGCAGAGTTCCTCATTGTCCCACAGGGCAGCTGGAGGAGCTGGGAACCTGGGCAAGGCTGACCAGGAGAAGCTGTGTCCTGGAGCCCCAGGTCCCAGGCCGCAGCCCGGAAGAGCTGATGCAGCCATCAGCTCCAGGCAGCCTTCAGCTCCGGGGCTGCTCCTTTGGGCTCCTTTGCAGCCAGCCTCTCTCAGGGCTCCCTGCACATCAGCCCTGGTGGGGCCAAGTGGACGGGGCCTCCAAGGGTATCTTGAGCCAGCTTGCTGCCTCTCTCTGCTGTGCTCGCCCCTGCTGCACAGACCTCCCCTCCTCTTCCCCATGCTGCCAGCTTCATTTCTGCCTTCCAGGCCATCCTGAGTGTCTCCTCAAGGAAGCTACCTGATAATTCCCACCCCCAGCTGCACAGCTAACCCCTCTCCCTCGGGGCTCCCATGTGAAGAGTCATGGCGTATTTCACAAAAACATGGAGCACGGTGCCTAGCTCAGAGCGTCAGTTCAACAAGCACATATGAAGGGCCCGCCTTGTGCTGGTTGGCGGAGGATTATAAACATGCAAGAGCCATAGCCCTGGCCCTCTGGATGTTTGTTTGGGGTGGCGTCTGACAAACTGAACACTCTTGCTTACATGTACTGTGGTGTGAGCCAGGATGGCAGCAAGAACCGGGTGGCCTCACAAAAGAGGGACATCAAAACTACTTGGAGGTTTGGAGTGGGCTTCCTGGAGGAGGTGACCCCGAGGATCAGTTATGGAGTTGGCCAGATTTGGAGAACAGAGGTAGGGTGAGGGTAGGGTTGCAAGCGCAAGAGAGAAACATCCTGTAGGAGCAGGGGTGGCTCTGAGCAGTTCAGGGCAATGAGAACTGAGTTGGGGGCAGAGGACAGATAGATGGAGCTGGGGAGACATATGACCCCACGGCTTCTGTGCATCAGAACCTCCCCTGAGTGTCTAGTATCTGCAGGAGCCCTCAAAGGGCCCCACGTGGATGGACTCTGCATCCCTAGTGACTCGGGAAGGTGCCAGCAGCACAGGGTAATCTCAGCAGCAGGTAGGCGAGGCTGACAGGCCCAGAGGTAGGAGGAACAGCAGATAAAGTCATTCTGGATGGATTTTGTGATTATCACCCTATTGTTACCTATGGCTTCCAAATCACTGCTTCCTTGGGCCATGGGTGGGTCATTGTACCCAACTACCACGGTTGCTGTCTTAGTATGTTGGGCTGCTTAATAAAATACCCTAAACTGGATGACACAAAAACATCAGAAATATATTTCTCTCAGGTCTGGAGGCTGAGAACCCTCATGTGGTGGAAGAGCTCTCTAAGGTCGCGTTTACAAGGGCACTAATCCCATTCATGGACAAGCCACCCTCATGACCTAATCCGACTCCAGACACCGTCACTTTGGGGGTTAGGATTTTAACATGTGAATTTAGGGGGACACATTCAGTCTATAGCAGTTCCCAAGTGGTAACCCCAACAGTCTCACCTTGTGTGCCTACAGAGAAACCAGCAAACTGTGGGGACTCTGGGATACCCAGGGACCATGCTTCTCCACCCTGTCACTTATGTCATCATGTGTCCTCGGCTTTACTTCTCCCTGGCCCAGACGCAGAGGGAAGGTGCCCACGGGCATGGCCCAGGGGCCAGAATCTGGTGCCGTGTCATGAACGAGCAGAGCCAAGGACCGAGGGGTGCCACACGGCCAGAAGAGCTGAGTCTTTGAGACGCCGCCTTAGGACATCTATGTTCTTCTTTTCTGCTCTGGGGCCGACTCCCCCACGGACAGTAACACACCAGGGCTGTGTGCCGGCGGCTTCGGCCCCTTCCGGCTGCTGGGAAGAAGGTGGCTCTAAAAGGAACCGAAGGGTAATTTTGAGTCGATAAACGGCCACCTCCATAGCTCTGTGACTGTGATCTGAATACAAATACATGTAGACATTATAGAAATAGCATATATTTCTATACATGTAGAACATATGTAACGTGCTCACTGTAAATGTATGCACGTATGTGTACATGTGGACATATACAACAATATAGGCAGCAACAGAAAAACAAGTGAAGACACTCCGCCCCCCGCTTCGCCCATTCCCCGGAGGAGTGCACGCTGCATTGTGAGGGCGGCGCTTGCATAATAAACAAATGCCTGTGCATTCATACATTTACAGTCTGCATTTTCTGTGCGCAAAGAGGAGCGTGTAAATGCCCCGTGACTTGGTTTATCTGCTTCATTTCCATTCTTTTTCACTGTGGCAGAATATTCCACGTTGTCCATGTAGCTCTCTGTTCTGCCGATGGGAGACACTTAGGTTATTTCCCTTTTTTTTACTACAAACAGCACTGCAGTGAATCTCTTTGGCCACCTATGTTTGTGACGGGAATCCATCTTTGTGGAATAGAGTCCAAGATGTATAATGATGGGACCAGGAATGGAGCACATGTGACATTCTGGTGGCTGCAGCCAAACACCCCTTCCAAACATCCCTCCAGTCGCCACCCTCACCCTCGGTGCACGGAAGTGTAGCTCTCACACCTGTGCCAGCACCGATGTTACCAGCAACACGTGATTTTCCCAGTCCAGTGGCGGGGAGCATGTCCTATTGTTGTTTTATTCTGTATTTCCGTGATTATAAACAGTGTTGAACATCTCATACGTGTGTTGACATCGGTATTTGTTTTCCTGTAATTAGCCTGCTCGTGTCCTTTACTGATGTTTCAGTGTTCAGAGCTGGTCTGCACTTGGGAGATTAATAATTTTCCTGTCATGTACGTTGTAAATACTTTCCTCTCAATGGAGTGCTTGTCTTTTACCCTTGTTTATGACATCTGTTTGCCAAAGGGAAGTTGTAAATATTTAGAAGAATTTGCAGAAGAAATTAGGGAATTGAAATAGATTTAGACTGGCGATTGGGCTGTGTTTTCGCTGTTGTTCAAATGTGGGCATCTGTAACATATTATGGTGATTGATAAACTTTTTCCAGGTTAAATGGTTGATGGGCCCACCTATTTCTGTGTATTTCCTCCGTTGGTGGATGCTAAAAATACAACTGTTGCCGTGTAGGGCGCTCCAGACAGTCTGTGATGCCGCACAGCGGTGCTCCCAACACGGGACGGTGGAGGGTCACGATCCAGAAGATGGGCTTGTGTCTGCTCATAAATACTATATTTTGCCATGTATAATGCACACCCACGTTTTTGGCTCAGACTTTCAGGATAAAAATCTTTCATTTTAATTTTTTAATTCAATTTTGATTTATTTATATTTAGAAAGAAAACTGATTATCATAGTCTAGGGTATTATTTGGCATGTGGATATCATTATTTCTCTCTAGAGTTGCACTTTGCATGCATAAGCATAAATAAAAGAATTTAAAACATTTATATAGATACAGAATTAGTACTACCCTTGTATGGTGTGCATCCTTATTTTTCCCTCAAAAATTTGGGCGAAAAAGTACACATTATACACAGTAAAATATGGTAACTGATAAAGTGTATTAATCAGGGCTCATTTGGTTGGGAGTAACTGACACCCAGCTCAAACTAGCTTAAGCAAAAAGAGGACTTTCTCAACTTATTTCTAAGACAAGTTCTGGCTTCAGCCACATGTGGACCAGGGACACAAGGGTGATGTCCTCAGGTCTGCTTTCTCTCCCTCCGATTGACTCTCTTCACTTGTTGGTCTAGCTTGGCTCCACTCAGCATCATTCTCTTCTCCCGCAGACAAAGGCTTGCCATGGAGGGACAACAGCTGGGGCAACCCCAAGTTTGCATCCTTAGAGACCAGTATCTAGCGGAAGAGGAGACCCTTTCCCAGTATCTGCACAGTACCTCTCTCAAGAAAAAGGAGCCCAGTGGCCCCATCACTGTCCTCATTGACTCCAATCACATGTCCACTCCCAGGGGCCAGGGACATTGTGATTGACCATTCAACCAGAGCCACCTGGTGGGGGTGGGGAGTAGCTCACCCACAGAAAGAGGGGTGCTAGACTGGCAAACATGGCTGACAGCAGAGCCCATGCACAACATGCAGAAAACCATGGGGGGGCACTTGGCCTGGACGGGGGGGAGTGAGCTTAAAATGGGGTTCCAGCCACCATGTCCACCTTGGGCAGCTGCCTCAGCCTCCCCCTGGGTCTGTGGCTCTCCACTCCTGATGTGGTTTCATAAGGGTTATTGAGTGGAAGCCCATGACCGGGCTCGGGGGCCACAAAGTGCGCAGCCGGTGGCATTAAATGAGAAACGTCACACACCTGTGTCTAGCTCATCTCAGGTACTCAAAAGGTGATGGTTTTCTTCCTCAGCGTTTACTGGAATTCAAAGGGTGTTAGGACGAAGGTAATTCATTTGAATGAAGCCAGTGTGTGAGTCCTTCCTTCACCACCCTGAGCGAGGCCGCTCTCTGTGGGGTGGCCCACCCGTGCTGCATCATTTTTAGTGAGGAGAGGACATGGCATCAAGAAAGAGGCAAGGTACTGCGGGGGCTCCAGGAACGGTTCTTGGAGGGAAGCTGACTTCTTGCTCCACCAAAGTCTACCCTGAGGGAAAGAATAGTTACTCAAGGTGAAAATCCCACCACAATCTGTGCCCCTCTGGCTGGCCTGGTGGCCGCTGTGACTGCATGCGTCGTGACCTGCTTGGCTTTCTTTGCAGTCCACCTGATCCCGGTGTCGGTGGCCAGGAATGGAGTGAGTAGCAAGAGCCGAAAGAGAATCATGCCCGATCCCGTGACGGAGCCCCCTGGGACAGACCCGGTTTACGAAGCTCTCTTGTATTGCAACATTCCCAGCGTGGCCGAGCGCAGCATGGAAGGTAGGCCCTCCCGCACCACCCAGCTTGGCACCTGGACGGACACCCCTCTGGGGACTGGCTCTTCTTCAAGCAGCACAGCCAGTGGTGAGGGACTCGCCGGTCTGGGCACCAATCCTGCCACTAGGCTTTGTCCCTGAATGAGGTCCCCCGTTTTCGCTTCCTTAGCTCTAGAGCGTCACCCTAGCTTTTCCAAGTAGGCTCTCTGGGGGCTTTAGGACACCCTGCTGGTATCTTGCAGCAAAGGTGTGGGAAAATTCTTTCTACGCTGCATTTTGCTTTTTTGAGAGTATCAGAGAGTGATGTTGAACCTGTTTGTGCCCTGCTTGTCCGCGAAGGATTTGAAGCAGAAGTCGTCACGTCCAGTGTTTCTGTGGGCCTCCCCCTAGTCTGGGGGTGTGAATGAGGCCGCAGGAATATTCTTGCCCACACTTCACTGGCCTCCAGGCCCCAGCCACACCCCCAGAGCCTCCCAGTGACTTCTGGGGGCCGGGGACATAACCAGCCCTCTCCTGTTCCTCTGCCATCCTGTGAGTCTGTTCAGAGGCACCCACCCAAACACGGCACCCTTCCACCAGTTACCCCTCCTCACTTATGTGAAGCGCAGTGGACTGAGACTTCCTGAGTGATAACAAGACAGTGTGTCTGTCTGTCTCTCTTTCTGCCTATGTCTCTCGCAGGTCACGCTCCACATCATTTTAAGTTGGTCTCAGTACATGTGTTCATTCGACATGGGGACAGATACCCACTGTATGTCATTCCCAAAACGAAGCGACCAGAAATTGACTGCACTCTAGTGGCTAACAGGTATATTGCACTTTTTCTATAAGTTCTTTTCAAGAATCTGTTATGTCCGTCCTAATCAAAATGCTGACAGGAGAATGACAGGATGGGCGTGACCTGTCATGGAGTGAGTCTGGTCTTCAGAACAATCCTGCATGTCAATGAGGTCCCACAGTTGAGGAGACAGAGGCCCAGAGAGGTGAGGGCACCTGTGTGAGGCCACACAGCAGATAAAGCCCTGGCCAATCTGAGGCCCCCTCTCTCACCACGCTGCTTTTCAGCTTGAGCAATGGCTGGGACATGGTGCAGCGAGCACGGGGTTTAGGAGTCCTTAGACCCTGGCTAGGCTGTTCCATTCAGGGCAGCAGGTAAGTCCTTTAGTCTCTCTGAGCCTCAGCCTTTTAGCTCCGAAGCAGGGATGATCGTGCAGGGCGGGGTGGGGAATACGTGAGATGAGAGAAGGGAATGCCTGCTCTCTGTTATTTGCAAAGTCCTATAAATGGAAGGTACCACCTCAGATATCTGCAGGGGTAGAAACAGGCTGCTCTTGGTTGAGACCCCTCAGGATGAAAACAACTAAAAGGACTGGAAATGGTGCCCGTGGAAATGGCGTGGCTCTACAGGTGGAGGCACAGTTAGCAATGAAGTATGGGCTGGGCCCCCACACGCGTGTCTGGGGACACACAACATCCCGAGCAGAATCTGCTGAATGAGGAGAAGAGTCGGAGGTAAGTGCTCAGTGGGGAAGGTGTTATTTTGATGGAATGCCTCTGGGTGCCAGCCTGCCCCGGGCGGGCCAGCCTGGTGGAACCACAGAATGCCTCGCTGCAGCCAGGCCTGTTCTTTCCACGTGGACCGCGGTGGGGACCCAGGAGTTTCAGGTCGACTCTGAATCTCAAGCCTTCTCATTACCCAATATTACGGAGAAGATTACGTGAGCCATCTTTTGTAAAATCATCATGAAACACTATGTAACTGTAGGCTTTCAAATATTTTTTCATTTCCTGCCGGGGGTCATGATACTTGCAATCTGGGTATTTGTGTTTGTTTTCTACCTTCAGCAAGCGCTGAGGCATGCCTGGAGTCCCCTGGGTTGGAAAACACTCTGGTGGAGTCCAGCCCTGTCAGGGTGCCATGCAGACCCTGGCGTGCTCCCTCCAGTCTCTAGCCTCCTGTGCCAGCCTTCCCGCTGGGACCCTCTGCCCCTGCCATGTCCACTTCTTACTAGCCCCCCTCACCCCTTCAGGCCTCGCATCTGCCATTTGGCTTGCTTGTGCCCCATGCCAGCTCAGCCCACTCCCACAACTCCTTGGAGGCCCCCGAAGACGTGGCTCCTTTAGGACTCTCTCCCTGTATATGAGGATGGATTCTGTGCTTGAATCAGGTTCAGCCACTGCCTCACTTCAAACTGGAGTGGGGAGCCTCAGGAAGGGTCTCAGAACAAAATATTTAGTGGTCAGACCTTAACTGGCCTGAGGACTAGGGCAAGGGTGGAGGTCACTTGTTGTGTTGGGTAGTAACTCTTTAGTTTCTGGATCATGGGGATGGGCCAGAGCAGCCAGGGTAGCAGGAGGGCACAGCGTGGGGTGCAGGGAGGGCAGCTTAGGGAAGTGTCTTTGCTCCATCGGGCACAGCAGTTTCTATGTGTTAGCAGCTGGCACAGTCCTACCTTTGCATGCTGGCTGGATATCCAGCCTTGGAAGAGCCCGGGCACAGATAGGCTATGGCCTTGGAGCTGGCCAGACCGAGGACAGCCTCAAAGGCTTTGTAGGCAGGACCATGCTTTGTTTCTGGCTATTTGCAGCTTCTAGTCCTCTTTCTCTCTCTGGGCTTCAAATTCTCAGAAGTAAGAGTTTGTGAGGCTTGGCTCAGACCAGGGGCCTGCTCTCAGACCAGTCAGCTATCGCTAGAATGTCCCTGAGTATGCAAAGCCTCTGGGGACCTCCCTGGCTGTTCCTAGAAGGAGGACCCATTGGGCAGGGCCACCTGGACAGCGTGTAGGGCCTCCACCATGCACCAGGGTGCCTTGCAGCCTGCCCTCCCAGCACGATTGTCTCTGCCCCCCACACCACTGGCTTCTCCAGGGCATTGGTCTTGCTCCTCCCCATGTCACCCAGGTCCAGCCCAGGCCTGGCATATAATGGTTCTGGGCTGCAGAACGAATTGAGGATCTAAGTGAAAATCACAAGTCCCAATGACCTATCGTGTTTCTATCGTGTGTTCCTATCAGATTTAAGTCTTGGCAGGGAGCCCTCTGAGGCCATTGTAGCCTGTTAGATGTAGGGAAGATCACTTCACCTCTCTGAGCCCCCGTCCACGGTTCTGGAATGTGGGGATAGTGCTACCTTCCTTCCCACGCCCCTGTGAAGTCTGACTACAGTGAGGAGGTGAGGCACTAAGCCTAGTCCATACCCAGAGCTTGTAAGGGGGTGACACTTCATGTACCACAGCAGCCTGGAGATCTTCAGCGGCTCAACCTCTTTCCTTCCCTGAGTGGTCATGGTCATGAAGCTGGGACAGGCCCCAGGGCTCCTCATTCTGTTCGAGCAATGGCAAGACCCACTGAAGAGGCCATTTCTGGGGCTCCCATTGGAGAGGCATGACTCCTGGGGATCAACTGCCTCTGCTGCCTCTGCCCTCATTTTCCCTGACCTTGATCTTGTGGCCTAGTTTTATTTTATCAAACATTCTGTATTTTTAGGATCTACTTTAAGTGCTTTGTAGAAAGTGGTGGGGTATGCATGTTTAATTAATTACTGTCATTTAATTCATTCCATCTTTAAAAACAATAAATATTGACCTATTATTCACAAGAGTGGGCAGGACTCCCAGTGATGTGAATCCACTGCAGGCCTCTGGATCCCCTGGGGCTGTGGGATCGGGGTCACCAGCAGTGCCTGCTGCCTTCACAGGAGCTAGTTCAGCTTCACAAATTCCTAATTTCCATGGTCTCCTAAAAGGCAGTGGGTCCTGGAGTGTGCCCATTGCTCTGGTCTAGGGAGAGAGTCTGGTCCGCTCAGTGAGCCGAGTGAGAGAATGTCTATACAAGTCAGTTGCTCCAATGTTTCACTCCATGATGATATTTTGTATGGCCCTCAGCGTCTTCATAGTGGAAGCCACATCTTCATGGATGCCATGTGCCTCCTGACAAAGGTGCTCTTTGTACCCTGAAAGGACTGTGTTTAGCCAGTAGTAAGGTTACTTAGCCAAGGGCGTGCTATGTTTAGTCAATGCTTTTGGTTTGCTTTTGTGTACATGAATTTGATACTCTTTTCTAAGTCCAAAGAAGAAAAGAATACTGATAAATCAGCATTTATTCAATAATGTTTAGTTTTAAATGCATGTCATGGAGCAGGTACTGTCCCATGTACCTGGCTCATGTGAGCAGGCTCCTAAATGAAGTGAAAAAGCCGGCCCTGTGAGGATCTGGGGAAGAGTGTTCCAGGTGGAGGGAACAGCGAGTGCAAAGGGCCTGAGGCTGCAAGAGCTGGGCATGTATGAGTAACGATAAGATAGTATGAGGAGGTGGCTGGACTGGAGGGTTGAGGGGGAGAACAGGCTCCTAGGGATTTACAGAAGAAACGCTGCTCCTGCCCTCAGCCGGCCCAGTCACCTCTGGAGACACTGATCTGGTGCCTGGCACATTGTAAGTCCCAGTGAGTGGTAGCCAGCACAGGTGGTAGCAGCAGCAGCATTAGAGAAAGAAATGGAAGAAAATTGGAGGTAGTTTTTGTTCCATAGTTGATGGCATGAACCAGAAGAGGGGCAGCCTGACTCAGCTTGGGACAGGGAGGGGAGGTGGGATGGTAGGTCAGGGAAGGCCACCAAGAGAAAGAGACCTAACCAGTGTGCAGAGAAAAGTCAGGTAGCAGCTGATGAAAAACAGTACCCGGGGCAGCGAGACCTGCCTGTGCCAAGGTGTGGGCCAGTGACAGTTCAACCCACACGCTTGAGCATGGAGTGGAGAGGTGGGTGAGGACTAGGTCACCTGAGGCTTTGGGTGTCTAGCTAAGGATCATGGACTCTAAGCATGAAGGCGGCAAGGGAGCTAGGAAGCGAAGGGCTGAAGTTAGGAAGATTTCTGGCCATCATGATGTGGGAGCTGGTGGTGGTTTTTACAATATTATAGGGATAGTGATCCAGAAAAAGACTTCTGAGAGTCAGAGCCCACATCCTTTTTAAAAAAATATATTTTCTTTATTCTAAGAGAAGGGGGAAGGAAGGGAGAGAAGGAAACAAACATCAATGTGTGGTTGCCTCTTGAGCAACCCCTACTGGGGACCTGGCCTGCAACCCAGGCACATGCCCTGACTGGGAATTGAACTTGCAACCCTTTGGTTTGCAGGTTGGCATACAATCCACTGCCCTGCACGCAAGAGCCACACCAGCCAGGGCAGAGCCCACGTCCTTAAGTTGACCTTTGAGGCCTCCTGTGCTCTTCCTCCCCTTACCCATTTAACCTGGCCTGCTGCTCTCCTTGCCTGCAGCCACACTGCTCCTGCCCCGACTATGTCGTCTCTCCAGACAGTTATGCCCCAGGTAGCTTTATGATGGCCAGTTCACTCACCCTCTTCAAGTATTTGTTCAAATGTCATCTTCTCAATAAGACTAATCAGAGCATTCCTGTCAAAATTACAGTACATTCCTCCTTTTGCCCAAGTCTCCCAGGTTCCCCTTACCCTGCTCTTCCTTTTGATAAAGGCATCAACATAAAGCATGTTTTACCTTCTAACACACACACTTAGAGTGTTCACTGTAAGTTGCCTGCTTCCCCAGGCTAGAATGTAAGTTCCTGACAGCAGTGACTTTTATTTTTATTCAGTGCTGCTGTGTCCCAGATGCCTAGGACAGTGTCTGGCACATGGGAGGAGCTTGATTAAATGTTTGTTGAATAAATAAATGATTAAGTCTGGAACTCGAGGAGTGACGGCAGAGATGGAGAGTGGGGGTGGATCTGAGAGAGTTACAAGGTTGGATCAATAGGACTTGGTGACAGGTTGGTGTGGGTATCAGAGAGAGATGGGATGGTGCCCCGGTTTCTGATTGGGCAGTGCCCCTCCCCACAATACACAGAAGAAGGGAAATCTGGGAGGGAAGTTACAAGGACAGTTCTTAGTGCTAAGTTTAAACTGTCATCAGACATCCAAGTGATTATTTCTAGAAATTACTATAGGCCGCATAGTTGAGGGGCCTAAGAGTTATCTTGCCTGGAGAAAGAGGTTGATTTGAGAGTTCACCACGTACATCGCAGTTGGAGCTGTGGGCTTGAACGGAATCACAGACAGAGCCTCAGGAGTGAAGGAAGGGCAGAAAACAGCCCCGGGAAACACCAACCTGTAGTAGCACAGAGAGAAAGGAGGATCCCAAGAGGAGACAGTGAACTGGCAAACAGGGAAGAAGGCAGGAGGGTGATGGTATGAGAACTATGGAAGGAGAGAGTTTCAGGAAGCAGGGAGAAGGCAAGCAATCCCATCAAGTAAAGCAAAAAGGTCCAGAAAGCTAAAAACTGAGAAAAGTATATGGAGTGTATCTTTTTAGAATTTCATTTTATTAGTAATATAATAAATTTTTAATTAGCATAAACTCTAAAAATCTATGGTATGAACTCATGTAAGTTTCCAGCCATGTAAGCTTTTTTGAATTGTTTTCTGACAATGGTGTCACTGGTCTTATACTGCTTCTCCAGTCTTAATGTCCTGTGCAGAAATCAGCAATCGCTCAGATTACTGCTGGAGCACAATAATCTTCCCATGGGTGTGTAGATTAGCCTTGGGGCTCTGTCTCAAGCTTTGAGGCATATATAAGTATAAACAATGCATATAAAAATGGAAATAAGTACTCTGAAGTGAATGGTTTGAAGGCTTAAAATAGTGGCACTTTAGATTCCTTGAATTTTCAGTGTGAAAGCAGACTTCCAATGAGGTTACAATAACATGAATATTTCCTGAAGAAAAATTCACTGTCACAGATACAATCATTTCTGTACTAGTCAGGGTAAGAAGATCCAGAAATGTACTGCCTTGAATGACAAAGAAATCGGTCTCTTTTTTGTGTGAAGGTGTGAGACAAATGTTCCAGGTTGTAGGACCAGGCTCCTCCTTGTCACTCAAGGCTCCAGGTTCTGTCCACATGTTCTTCCCCCCACAGCCTAGGGAAGTATACATGATTGAACTGGGGCTGCTGCGTTGCCAGAATAGTGACCACAGGGAGGAAAGAGAGTGAGAATGGGACACACTCATGGTCTGAAAGCCTAAACCCAGAAGTAGCATACTTCCTTCTGTTGCCAGAGGAAATGGAGCCCTTTCATAGGGTCTCAAGAAAAGCATTTCAGGAGACCCACCTCATGGGAGGTTGAGGTTTTGTGGTAAGATTCATTGCAGAAGCAAAAGCAAAGGACTGCCTCTGGTTCCCAGTGTCCCATCCTGTCCATCCCATCATGGAAAGAGTCCAACTTTGTCTTCATCAAGCCCAGTATAAAGGCCAAGGTCCAAAAGTTCTGTGCCCTTGGCTCAGTCCAGGAGGTGTTTGTCACCATCCGTCTAGCTTAGTCTGTTTCTGGCTGCCATCCAGCTGGCTGTGCCCAGGCCCATGCTTGGAGTCTGCCCGGCTGCTAGACCTGCATGGCTGCTTGGAGAGAGAACACACAAATGAACAGGGTGAGCACATGTTATGGAGCAAGAGAGCGAGCTTCTTTGTGAAGCTGGGATTATATTATCTCACGCTTGGGAAGGACTAGGCGCTTCATCAAACTAACCAATCAACTTCCCAAGCTTTTACAGGCTGGTGATGGGCCCTTCCTCCTAAACCAGTCCATTTCCTAGATCTTCCATGGTTCTGTGTCCCTTATCCAATCTGACCCCTTTCCCAGCCTAGACAGACAGGCCTCTATGTTCACCATTTTAGTTCCTACTGCGCATGTCTCATAGTGGAAGCACCTCCCCTTTGCTATCTTGTCCTCTACCAGGCTTGTGCCCAGCAGAGGAATCTCCCCGTCATCGTTCTGTCCCTCCCCCAGTAATCTGCAGGGAATGAACTGAGAGTTCCCTGGGGAGTGTGTGAAGCTGTAACTTCCTAGAGAAATAAGCAGACTTACTGTCCGATTCCGCTCCCAAGTCTATTAGGTTTAATAATGTCTGATTCCCTTTGCGCCCTTCCTTTATTAATATCTAGCTACCTACGCTAACACTTCCATTCCATCGGCGAACACTGAGTCACATGGCTCTCCCTAACCACTAGGACTTCAGAAAAGGGATCTAACCAAGTTCCCAAGGAGAGGAAAATAGATTTTAGTATACAACTAAAAAAAAAAGCCAGAGCCAGATAGTAGTTAAAGCAGTAAAAATATTCTATTTAGGAACTAATGCAGTAGGGGAAAAGAAACCTCCATATAGAACTGGGTTCAATTCCAAATATAGCATGGATGAGTGAGGATTTATAGCCAAGGAGCAAGGTGGGGGTTAGTGAATGGAAAATTCCTCAGAGGTGACATCAGGAGCAATGGGGAGGCTGGAGGAGGGTTAATTCTGACTAAATCACCTTGACCAGATTCTTGCTAAAGGCAGCCCAGAGTGATCAGATAGCACCTGGGGATGAGGAATTTTATCAATATCAAGAGTGGGAGACTCTGGCTGGTTAAATCGACTCAGGCGGATTCTTGCTAAAACTGGGCGAAGCAAAGACAGTCCAAAAGTGGAGGCCTCCTTGGGAAGCAGTTCAGAGGAGACTCACTGAACGTCGGTCAAAGAGAGACTTTGTCACATTTAGCAGTCTCACCCTCAATGATATTTATTTTTAATATTTCCATCAAAATCTGAACATTTTAATAAACAGAACTTGCCACATTCCTTGCTACAGATTATGGCAGGCTTGGACTTCTCTGAAGCATCTAAGGAGGGTCACTTCCCAGGTGAATTCATTCACTTGCCTTTTTGGAGTATCTGCCATGTGCTAGGTACCCTCTCAGCTCCCAGGGCGGAGCTGTGGACTAGGCAGGCAGGACCTGGTTGTTCAGATCCAGGACAGGCGGGGGGCTCCCTGGTTCTCTTCCTGTTAAAAAGATCCAGCCATTTGTTTTCTCTTCCATGAGTGAAGTTTCTCTTCTATGAATCTTCATCTCGCCCTCCCAAAAACCAAGTTTTCACCAACACAGTGAGAAACAAACACATCGTGGAACAGTCAGGTTTCCCAGAGAACCAGGGACATCTCAGCGAACACTTCCAGGAGTGAAGTTTTGTTTTTAAAACTGGCCCCAGAGCTTTCCCAGACCCTCAGACGTCACCAACCTGAAAGAGCAGCCGCAGCAGACCCTTGGACTCCTGCTGACTCGTAGCCTTTGTCTGTGTGCATGCACATGGGCAGCCCTGCGGTCAGTCGGAATTCCATTCCCCATTTTGCAAATATTTGTGTTTTAGCCTTGGGGAAAATGGCATACTCTCCGTATGCAGGAGGCCAGGATGATTTATCAGACTCGACTGCACGACAGGATTAGCATTCTCTCATTTCAAAACCTATTTTTTTTAAAAGATGGATTTCTTTAGCCTTATGTTTTTGAAAAATATGAAAGCTATTTTGGCAGCCATTTTCAAAGCATTGCCAACATGAATTGGGCTTTCAGGCAGCAAAGATC
The DNA here is from genome assembly GCA_007922815.1 of Macrotus californicus. Classification (NCBI taxonomy): domain Eukaryota; kingdom Metazoa; phylum Chordata; class Mammalia; order Chiroptera; family Phyllostomidae; genus Macrotus; species Macrotus californicus. The sequence goes on from VMDR010000592.1 coordinate 25,339, forward strand.
TGCCATTCAGATGATTTATCTTTGCTTTTTTTTTATGCTGATTTGGCTTAGTTGGGAGCTGTTCTATCTGTCCACTTCTGTTCGTCTGAAAAGCATATGTACATTCGTAGGCCATTTCATTATTCAAAGAAAAGGTGTGAATATTCATAAGTCATCTCATTATTCAGACAAAGCGTGTATGTCTTCACAGGTCAATTCATTATTCAGAGAAAATATGTATGCGTGAATCCTTTCATTATTCGGGGAAATGGTATATTAGTGACTAGAAAGATAAATTAAATCTTGTTTTACTACATGTACTCCATGGCAGAAATATTTTTTTTAAGTCAGATCTCATAAACATACTGGGTTTTTAGGTTTTGTTGTTTTGTTTTGTTTTGTTTTGTTTTGCTATGTGTTACCACCCCACATGAAATGAGATATAGCGTGTACAAAATACACAGTGAACTGTAGAAAGCCAGAGAGACCTTGGTTATCTTAATTAGTTAATTTTCTTCAAAAGAGACTTTCCAGAGGTCAGGTAAGTTAAAGATTAAGGGTTACCCAGGTAGAGCTTGGGGTAGGTTTTCTAAGAGGAAAAGGCAGCATGTGGAAAATCCTGGATGCGTGAAAGAACAAGGCGTGTTGGGGGAACAGAAGTCAGCTGATGGGCTGTGAGTGGCCAGAGCACATTAGAGTGGAGAGAGCTGGCCAACCCTGAGCCTCCGCCTGAGGTGGGGATGCAACAGACTGGCTGGCAGCATGGCTCCTTCCACAAGATGGCGATGTGGAAGAGCAGGGTTGGGTTGGGGTTGCCTTTTAAGGAGATCTCTCTGGTGGCTGTGAAGACAGGTTAGAGGGCAAGATTAGGCTGCAGATAGTCCAAAGGTGAACCCGTGCCCTCTGACAGAAGTTGTCTGAGCCGGGACCCAGCTAGTGGCTGAGGGGTGCAGGAGAGGGGTGCGAAGGCCTTGGAGGACACACCTGCAGGATTTGGGGGCAGACAGCATGTGTAGGGGCAGGGGAGGGACAAATCAAGCACTCACAGCCTAGGTACGACTGTCCAGACTGTCCGGTGAGGGTCAGGGGCCTCCTGGAGAGGGAAATGGGAGGGGCGCAGGTTGGGAGCCAGATGATGGAGGGCAAAGCCGACTCCCAGAGTGATGGGCACTTCAGCAGAGGAGAGGCACACCTGCTGGCCTTTCAAGGTGGGGATTTTTATATGTAGGCCTGAGTGGATTGGGAATTTAGAAGTGACTGAGTGAGCCCCTGTTGTGGGGGAGGAAGGGCACACCACACTTGGGATTCTGCTTGCGGAAGCTGATCCTGTTGCGGACTGCTTTGGAGCACGCCGACCACTGAGTCTCTGTGTTCTCTCTTTAGGAAACCGTATCACTCGAAACTGGAAGCTTTCGTTAGTCACATGTCGAAAGGATCCGGAGCCTCTTTCGAAAGCCCCTTACACTCCCTGCCTCTTTTCCCTAATCACCCGCTATGTGAGATGGGAGAGCTCACGCAGACAGGTATGTGTGACAGCTGTCCGCCCACGTGTGCTCCTCTCCCTTGCACTTGCCACACGTCTGGAGCGAATGCTCCTGGGCAAGGCGCAGTGGGCTCACGGGGTAAATAAGGACTGGCACCTCAAGCAGCTCTGAGTCCGCCAGCATACCCAATCAAACATCTGATTTCTAAAAATTAAAAAGAAAACTTTTTTGTTATTACAAAAGCAACATATGTTTATGGAAGAGAAATTAAGAAAGCAAAAGGAAGAAAAATAGCACCCATAATCCCAACAAAAAATTAGTGATCTTCCTGTGTCCATGCGTATGCACACACACACACACACAGTGGTATCTTACTGAACACACTATTGTCACACTCTTTTCCACTCACTATATTGTGATCATCTCTCCCCATTTATCAACAACACCGTTTCTGTTGTCTACAAATTACTCCACTGTGGATGGGCCATAACTCATACAACTAACCCCATGTTCTTAGCTACTGCAAGCGTAACACCCGATAAGTTTCAGTGCATCAGAGCTCAGGGACAGACACAGGGCAGGTCCCCCCTGAGCAGGGAGTTTGTTTGGTCAAGTGAGTCCCTCACAGAAGGCCATCTTCTTCTCTGCAGCCAGTTCACTGTCAGGATAGGTTGGCGAGTTGCTTGTGGGGTCACCTTTTGGGGAAGAGAACTGGCACTCCTCTGCTCTGGCCCCTGAGAGGCTCCAGTGTCCAGCTTCTTCATTCTGGGACCTCAAATGACCTGTGCTTGGTCACCAGCCTCTCTGGAAGAATCGGGAGGACCTATTGGCCATGCTGTATCCTCCTGTTCCCCCAGCATTGTAGGACCTCAGCTTTGATGGAGGGAAGGGCTCTGCCCTATAGTTGGCCCTCTTGGGTCTCACCATGTTTTGAAAGCCATTATTATTGGGGAGAATGACAGTGACTGACAGAGAAGGGCAAGCTGAATAAAGAGGGCCAGCTGAGAATAAAGAGATTTGTCAAAAGCTTTTTTTTTTTAAATTACTTTATTGTTGTTCATTTACAGTTGTCTACATTTTCCCCCCAGCCAATCCCCCCCTCCCCCAACTCCCACCCTCTCCCTTGGTTATGCCCATGTGTCCTTTATAGTGTTTCCTGGAAACCCTTCCCCACATTGTTCCCTCCCCCTTCTCCTCTGGCCATTGTTAGATTGTTCTTAATTTCAATGTCTCTGGTTGTATTTTGTTTGCTGTTTTCTTTTGTTGATTATGTTCCAGTTAAAGGTGAGATCACGTGGTATTTGTCCCTCACCGCCTGGCTTATTTCACTTAGCATAATGCTCTCTAGGTCCATCCATGCTGTTGCAAAGGGTAGGAGCTCCTTCTTTTGATAATTAGTTCCACATGCACAAATTCTGCATTAGTGTAAAACAGGAGTTCTCATCCTACCAGATCCAGCACACCTTTTATTAACAAGTTGAGGCACTCCCTTAACTATCTTGAAGTGAGATTCAAATATAATATAATCTTTTTACACATATAATTTAAAAATAATTAAAAAATATAATTCCTCTCCAGGAAAGATGATGCAGGTACTCTAACTATAGTATGAAAGAGGAAAAAAAAGGAAGCTAATTTGTTATAGAATTCTATGCACTGCAGCATAAATGCTTGAGCGCACCTGCACTGAAAAATGGAACGGTGCAATCAGTTGCTTGCACGTAAATATAGATTGCCGGCTGTGACAGCTACCAGTGCAGGCTGGTTGAAGGATGTTGTATCGGTGACTTTGATACCAAGTGTCAGGACAAGCGTTTTTTTAATTTTATTTTAATTTTTATTTATTTTTTTAATCTTTATTATATTTTTTTCCATCACCATTTAGTCCCTTTACACCTCTCTCCCCTCCCCCCACCACTGTTGTCCTTGTCCCTGAGTCCTTCCTTTTTGCTCAATCCCTCTGCCCCTTAACCCAACCCACCCCCACCCCCACTAGCTGTCATCTGCTCTCCATCTATGAGTCTGTCTCTGTTGTGCTTGTTAGTTCAGTTTGTCCATTAGATTCCACATGTGAGTGAAATCATGTGGTATTTGTGTTTCTCTGACTGGCTTATTTCACTTAGCATAATGTTCTCCAGATCCATCCATCCTGTCACAAAGGGTAAAACTTTCTTTGTTTTTATGGCAGAGTAGACATTGTGTGAATGTCCCATAGTTGTTTTATCCATTCATGTATTGACAGACATGGGCTGCTTCCATATCTTGGCAATTGTGAACGCTGCAATGAACCAAGGGGTGCTTATGTTCTTTCGAATTAATGTTTCGGGTTCTCTCAGATATGTTCTTTTTTTTTAACAAGTTCTGATCAAAACAAAATACAGATGTCCTTCAGTATCATATTTCTGGACAATTCATTGGATGTGAATGTTATGCAAAAATGACTTTGAATTTATAGATGAAAAAAAAACAGGTTCTAAGCTCTTTAAACAGATTTTTTTCACTTGTGGGCATGTCTTAGAGTACATTCAGCAGTTATGTGGAGCAGAGAACAGTTCCTTGTGAAGACCGTCCAGCCCCCTGGCTGCCACCCTCTGGGTGTCAGGAACATTATTTCCCTTATTATTTTGGCAGTGCCACCTTCACACCCTCCCCAGAGCCATGCTTGCTGAGAACCACGGCTTAGATTCCAGTTCCAAGTAACAGAAACCAACCGAAGCAAAAAAAGGACATTTATTGTAAGGATTCAGGGCGACTCACAGACTCAACGGGCAAGAATACGAGCAGGCCTCCAGAGACCGGAACCAGGAATGAAAAGGCTAGCTGTCTCTGCGTCTGTAGTCTTGCTCTGTGTTATAACAGAGTGACAGTGCTAGCCACACCCAGAGGAACACTGGCTAGTCCAGATTCTTGAGAGAGAGAATGTGATGGTGTCCTTGAGGGTCAGTGTCCATCAGCTGGTGAAGAGGTTGGGGTGACTGTGCATTGAGAGTGGGGGCTGTACATGGGGCAGCCCTCACACCCTTAGAGACATTCATTCTGACTTTTCTTCTCAATTGATTTTATTACCATCATCATATTCTAAATTAGTATTACTCTAGAAATTATTTTTGCAGTACTGTTCGCTCCCATTCTCTTGCTCTCTTTTAATAGCCAATTTTATCTTCTATTTGAAATTTCATTTAAAAAATACAGCTGCTATAACAATCATTTACAACCAGCACACTTTTGGCACCACACAGTGACTACATAAGAACAGGCTGACCATTAGTGCCTACTATGCTCAAGATGCTTTGGCAGCTGCTGAGTGCCGGGGAGGGGTGGGCAGGCAGATGAGTAAGATGCTGCGCTGCCTGTCCTAATGGATCCCTCAGCTGCAGTGGGACAGAGATTGCTAATGTTACTGCTGCAGGCTGCAGGGTCTTAGAGAATAAACACAGGCTTTGGAGTAGACAGACCTGCAAAATGGGACTAATGTCTTCCCGCGAGAGCTGGTGGTGAGTTACATTCGACAGCATGTGGAGAGTGCCTAGCACAGAGCTAGCACATGCTAGGCTCCGTGAATGCGGCTAATGTCCCAGAGGTCCAGCGGCATATGGGGACAGGAAGGAATTGTTCATTTGACCTGGGGGAGGTTGAAGGAAGACTCCACAGAGAAGGCGGTATTGCAGCCAGGTGCTGGATGAGGATCTCTCTGGGCAGAGGGAGGTGAAGGGCAGGAACAAAGTCAGGATGTGCAGGCTGTGTTTGAAGACTATAAGAAACCCTAAATGGCTAGAAGTTAGTGTTTCGGCATGGAAATGCAGGAAGAAGGTGCTGTGAGAAGGGACTTAGAGCACAAGGTGGGGGCCAGAATGGGGCTCGAGTTCTGCTACCTCTCAGCCAAGAATGGCTCAGAGCCTTAGTTCCCTCATCCGGAAAATGAGGAAAACGGGGAGAATAATATGCCTTCTTTACTGGGTTTCTGTGAGGGTTAAAGGAGAAAGGTCTGGCATACAGTAAGCACTCCAACCTTAATACATGTAGCTTAAGAACATAAGATAAGCCCAGAGGTGAACTAGGGCCAGATACAGGTTCTCAATGTTTGTCACTCACAGTTTGCCTCATTTTGCAAATCGTTTTGGAAATGCTAAGGCTTGTCCCAGCCCAGATCTCTGAGGGAATTCTGCTCACAGTCAATAGTCTTCATTCAGAGTAGGACATCCTTCATGGTTTTTTCTGAGCTGAGGGCCAACAGTGCCCTTTCTCTCATGCATTTCAGCCTTAAATTGTCTCATCTTTGCAGCAGAGCTGTTCAAACATTTGGGCATCTGGATAAATGATATTACTGGTCATAGGGTCTTCATATGGTTTCCATTCTCAGAGAATTCATATCTGTTACTGGAATTGCATCCCATTGGCTGGAAGGTGAGCTTGCTTTTACCTTGGATTGCCTTCTCTTGCTTGAAGATAAGGCTTTCTTATTTTTTTCAAGGTAACTTATTACTGTGGTTCAACACTAGGACAACTAAAAGGTGAACCTGAAGTTCTGCTCCTGTCGCTGTTCCAACCTCCCCATTTCCGTGCCCACGTCATTCCCGGGTAACCATGGAGATTACTTCCCTGTGCATCCTTCCGAAGTTTCTTCATGCAAAACACAGGCAACTGCAAATGTGCATTCTTATTTTTCCCCCATTTTTATTTAAAAGGAGCATAAAAACAGACTGTACTGCACTTTGGGGTTGCTGTTGTTTTTTTCATGTATTCTATCTGGGCACCTGGGAAATCATTCCATATCCATGCAGAGAGAGTGTCCTTATGGGTAAGCTGGTACAGCCCTGGCAGGATTAAGCAGGATGTACCTAGAAGCCTAGCAGAGAGCCTTCAGTTGGGAGGGTTGGAAGGATGGGGGAGGGAGGGAACTTCCCCACACTGAAAGGACCAAGCAGCTTCATCTCTTTACCTGCCTGAGTTACCTGAGCTCTCCCTGCACACTCAGGAATGTCATGTCCCTAGGCAGAGGAACAAAGCTCTCCTTAGGCCCATGACAGTTACAGCCTGGGCACCCACCCTCAGAGTAATTCCTGCCCTCTGAGGCCCGCCAATCACCAGGCTTCTTCCAGGGCAGGGGGCTGGTTAAAGGGGAGGGATTAAGGCAGATGGTCATTGTGCTCCCCAGAAAGGCCATGGTCCCGAGGACAGGGCCCACTGTGCTCATCCGTTTATGAATACCCTCGAGGTGCTCCCTAGTTACGCTGACTTGAACCCATTCTTGTAGCTTCTGCACAGTGGGCAGCGGGCTCGATTATATTCTCTTCCCCTGATCTAAGGCCATGCAGAGCTGGGTACCGACTCAGCCAGCTTCCCTCTGCTGTGCCTTTGGCTGAGCTGGTGGTCAGGAACATCTGTCACTCTGTTTCAGGAGTCGTGCAGCATTTGCAGAACGGCCAGCTGCTGAGGGACATCTATCTCAAGAAACACAAACTCCTGCCCAGTGACTGGTCGCCAGACCAGCTCTACTTAGAGACTACTGGGAAAAGCCGGACGCTGCAAAGTGGGCTGGCCCTGCTTTATGGCTTTCTCCCAGATTTTGACTGGAAGAAGATTTATTTCAGGCACCAGCCCAGTGCTCTCTTCTGCTCCGGAAACTGCTACTGCCCAGTGAGAAACCAGTATCTGGAAAAGGAGCAGCGTCGGCAGTACCTCTTACGCTTGAAGAACAGCCAGCTGGAGCGGACCTACGGGGACATGGCCAAGATCGTGGATGTCCCTACCAAGCAGCTGCGCGCTGCCAACCCCATAGATTCCATGCTCTGCCACTTCTGCCACAATGTCAGCTTCCCTTGCACCAGGAACGGCTGTATTGACATGGAGCACTTCAAGGTGATCAAGACGCATCAGATAGAGGACGAGAGGGACAGGCGGGAGAAGAAGCTGTATCTGGGGTACTCACTCCTGGGCGCCCACCCCATCTTGAATCAGACCATCGGCCGCATGCAGCGTGCTGCCGAGGGCAGAAAGGAAGAGATCTTTACCCTGTACTCTGCTCACGATGTCACTCTGTCACCAGTTCTCAGTGCCTTGGGCCTGACGGAAGCCAAGTTCCCAAGGTTTGCAGCCAGGTTGATCTTTGAGCTCTGGCAAGACAGAGAGCAGCCCAGGGAGCATTATGTGCGGATTCTTTACAACGGTGTCGATGTCACGTTCCACACCTCTTTCTGCCAGGACCACCACAAGCGTTCTCCCAAGCCCATGTGCCCCCTCGAAAACTTAGTCCGCTTTGTCAGAAGGGACATGTTTGTGGCCCTGGGTAGTGGTAGCACTAATTATTACGATGCATGTCACCGGGAAGGATTCTAAAAGATACATAGTCCAGCACTTATAGAATCTATGCCGATACAGAGGGATGGGAAAGGTACGCCTCTAGTTCAGTCCTTTGCTAAGGGTACAAGATGATCGATTTTCAAAGGCTAGACATCATGCTTGAGAGCCACGTAGATGGTCCGGGTTGAACAGTGAGTGCATTGAGGGTTCAGGTACATGAATTACTTGACACACAATAGCCAATCCACAGAGAACAGAAGGTACTTTTTCCCAGCCAGTCTTTGCTTACAATGCCAGGATATTTTAATGCTCAAAGTTGCCAACCCAAATATGTGTTCTTTTGATCTGCCATGGTCCTTACTGTACGAACCAGCAAACCTCGGCCCAAATGTTCTTAATCTGGGACCATCTCACCTTGCCCTTGTTCAATATAAACTTTCCCGAAATAGTTACGTAACATAGGGCTTGGCAAACTTTTTCTGGAAAGGGCCAGGTAGTAAATATTTTAGACTGTGCACACCCAAAGGCCACATACAGTCTGTCACAGCCATCCGGTTCCGCTTTTCTCATGTGAAAGCGACCACAGCCAGTACGTCCCCGAAAACAGGCCATGGGGTCAGCTGGTCCCCAGACTCTAGTTTGCTGAGCCCTGATCTAAAAGACGGGCTCTACTACCATTGCACGCGGAGCACTTTGAAAACCGGTTGGGTATCACGATCATTTCGTGGTGCCTCCAGTAACTCCTGCTAGGAACACAGAACTTGGTCCGTATGATGTAACAAAACAGAGGGAAAACGCTGAATCGGAAGGAATCCCAGAAGAATTATTATACTACTACTTGATGTCCATGATGATTGTGGTATGAGATAGTTTTAAGGATGTTTAACTATTTGTCTGCTGTAGTCTATTTGCTGTATATGCTGAAATTTTTGTATTCCACTTAGTATTTTTATAGTCTAGGAAAATATTTTCTGAGACCAGTTTTAGATGTGCTCTTATTCCTATGTAGTATTCAATTTATTGTACCTGGTTGATATTTAGAAGGGAACCAGAAGCTGAATTGAGACACTTTCTGCCACTAAAATGAATTATGGTTCATTCCCTTGGACAAGCTGTAGAATTGGATCAACTTTTAAACCATTTCTGTGAGTTTCAAAAGGTAAATTCTACTTGATTTTTAAATAAGTTTTTGGAAGAACTTTGTTACTAGATAGTTAAATAATCTTTACTGGGTATTTTATATAGTAGAAGCAATGATCATTAAATCTGTGGTTTCTGAACAAACGGTGCTAGTTCTTTGGGAAGACCTGTGATGTGCAAGTGAGATTCTCCAGTGTCGTCATATTCCGATTTTTTCGTTTTTATCCCGTGTTGCGTTTAAATACATCTCTGTTTCTATTAATAAATTTTTGATGAATATTTGTACGTACCAGCACCAGTTTGTGCCTGTAAGTCGCTCTAGTTCTTTTAAAAGGAGTGCCAATATTTTAAAGTTTTATCCTTTTTTTTTTGTATAAATAAAAATGTTTTCAACTAGAAAACTCAACAGTACACGTGGGGCAGGGAGGGCCAGGCCCCGTGGCCCTTGTGACAGGGGCAGCCTGCACTGCGCCCAGTGGGGACCACAGAAAGGAGCCAAAGTTCCTCCTCCTCCCCTGAGCAACATGAGCGCTTGCTGGCCAGGATGGCGTGTCACAGCTGGTGGCCTTGGACCCGGTTAAAATGTAGCTTAAGTGCTTCTATTATTGCTGACGATCTTGTGTTGTCTCTCGACTACTTAAAGCCTAAACAGTTCTTTTTTCCTCTTGTTCACAATACCTGATTTAGAACTGCTAAACACAGCTTGAAGAAAATGAAAGTGAGTCAGAAGATGTTTTAAAAATTAATTTGCAGCACCTGTTGGTAAAGGTAAATATTTTGGATAAGACCCCACATTAAAAGTGTAGGTACAGGTTTTACCTCTGTGATGAGAAAAACAACTTTTAAGGGAAACAGCGTCGTGTTTCTGCATTGCGGTCTAGGCATTTTACAGTATGACAACCCTGCGTACCACCCCCAGAGTCTGGACATGTGGGGAGGAGCTTGAGCTCAGGATGGCCATCATAAGGCCCCGTTTTACTTTTCCAGGGCACCTTTAAAATAACTGCTGCAGGGGTGTCCAGCCTGTGGCCCATAGGTCACATGCGTCCCAGGATGGCTATGAATGCAGCCCAACACAAAATTGTAAAATTTCTTAAAATATTATGAGATGTCTTTGTGATTACGTGTCACAATGTATTTAATGTGTGGCCCAAGACAAGTCTTCTTCTTTCATTGTGGCCCACAGATACCAAAAGGTTGGACACCCCTTTACAGTAAAACCTGCAAAAAGTTAGTGACATCTGTCCCAGCCTCCTTGTCAGTAATAGGTGCTTGCTACGCTGCTCAACCTCCTGCACATCCATGACCTGGGACAGAGAACTGCCATTCCCCCAGCTCAGCTGCATCCCCCTAACTGGGATCTGTAAGTAATAAATCTTGTGACTGTTTCCTTTGTGTGGATGTGTTGAAACCGCCTTCAATCAAAATGACCCACTGGGTGGGTTTCACTTCCCCAAAGTGGGAGCTCAGATGCTGAGGGAGCTACCTGCCACCTCCATGTGGGCAGCTTGTGCTTCCTCATTCAAGTCATAATCTGTATTTTTGGGGTTTTTTTTTTTTAAAGAATATTTGACAGACAGCACCTAACTCCAATCCATTTATTTATTTGTTTGTTTATTTATTTATTTTTAGAGAGGAAAGAGAGGGAGAAAAACATCAGTGTGTGCTTGCCTCTCACGTGGCCCGCACTGGGGACCTGGCCTGCAACCCAGGCCTGTGCCCTGACCTGGAATTAAACTGGCGACCCTTTGGTTCACATTCCATGCTCAATCCACTGAGCTACACCAGCCAGGGCTCAAGTCATAATCTGCATGTCCTTTATTTTCCCCCAGGTTTTTAAACTTTTAATTTTTAATTACAGTTGACATACAATATTATACTAAGTCCAGGTATACAACATAGTGATTAGACATTTACATATTCTTAATACACCAGCTCTGGCTTCTCAACACAGCCTCCCAAGACATCGAGCATGCACAGCATTAAAATGTTTTCCTTACTATCAAGTCCTGAGACATGTTGGTCCACAGACAGACACTTAGCATGAGCTGAGTGTCTGGGTAATCGTCCTAACGGCTCAGTTCATGGTGAGTAGGGGTGTACACATGAGCATATTCAGCTTTCTGGTTGTTATGATTAGAATCAGTGCGTGCACACTGGAAAGCAGTCACACGACACTGAAAATCATGAAGTTCTCTAGTCCCACCTCCAGAGAGAGCACTGGGAGAACTTCGACGGACATTCTTACAGAAATTGTCCATGCAGATGCAGAAATTCGTGTAATTTTTAAATAGGAGTCATTTTATATATATGTGCATATGTATATATGTATATTTACACATATATATACACACACATATATGAAATCTATGATTTGCTTTCCTTAAAAATATTTGTATCCCATCATTTCCTTTAATAATATGTCTTAGACATGTTTCTCATTTATTTGCTTCCCTTAATATGTCTGGGAGATACTTCCACATTGAGGTAGATAAGATATAGGTAGGGAGAGCTCTTTTTACAGTCACTGCACAATATTCCATGATTTAGAGGAAACATCTTTGGAACATTAAAAGTGTGCGACACTGAAACTTAAAACCAAGGCACTAAAACGGGCTACAAGGCTTTTGACCAGAGTCACACACAACAAAGCAGAGGCCAGCAAATGAATGTGTTGATTTTCTAGCTTAAATGAGCAATTAACCCTTTTTCTGTACAGCTCCAGGTATTAATTAATAAAAGCGGCATATTCTTTCTCCAGTTTCACTTGTAAGAATGGCAGAACTTTATCTAATATTGCCATGAAGCCTTTCTGAGGGTCTTTCACAGCTGGAGCAGAATTAGACCTTCGGAGACTTGAGTGACTCCTTTTTCCAGAGCTCATCAAGACTGATGCAGGAGAGGCAGGGAGGCAGCCTTAAGAACAGACTTAGCATCCCAGGCCATGGATGGCAGGTGTGCCCTGGTGTGTTTAAACACAGCCAAGTAGAAAGCAGAAAACAGGCAGGGTTCACGCTGCAGTTCTGACTCTGCTAGTGGCTGGCACAGTTCTGGCCGGAGCATCAGTGAGCTCCCGTTGCTCAAGGCCACTGACCTGAGTGTTGAGGTCATACCCCTGTGTAGTGCCTGCCAAGTGGCCAGCTCAGATGAGTAATAATAGCTTCTGACTAAGAGGAACCAGCTGAATTCATCAGAGTGGCTGGTCAGGCCTTTCTTGTCTCTGAAGCACCTGCCAGCTGAGAACGGCCTTGATGAGGAGGGAAAGGTATATCCCTGAGGAGCTTGTGTGGCCACTCCCAGAGCTGCAGAGCCCCTGGCAGAGGGACAGCCTGAGGCCTACCTTCTGGAACTGTCAGTGGTCAAGGCAACATTTGCCCAGGGTCTACCAGGCAGGAGTGGACGTACTGGACAAAGGAATGATTCAAGTCCCTGGTGAGATAGAATCATGCTTCCCTCCAGGGACCCCATAAGCATGTATCAATCTAAACACCTGTCTGAGGAAGGTCCTATCGCCCTAATACAAACGAGGAAACAGGGGAGTGAAGCCACTTTTAAAAGTCAAAGCCCGAGTCTGTGACACCAGGGAAGGCTTTAGCTACGCTCTTTCAACCCTCCCAACAACCCTGCGAGACACTACATTCGGTGGTGAAGATCAGTGACTGCTAAAACATAGGGGTTACAGCAGCTCTAATTTAAAAGTAAATGGTAGGACAATATCCTTGCTCTGCTTCTTACTAGCTGTGGTGCCGTTTTTTGTTAAAAAAAACACACAGGAGTGAATCTGAACTTTGCAGTGATGCTATACTGTACTCAGCCACTAAGGGGCAGCATCAAATACAATTTTTAGCCTTCAGAACCCAGTCTTCCATCTGAAAAGGGGGTGGGGTAGTTGTGTGATGTTTTAATAGGGTGACCAGTCGCCCCAGTTTGCCTGGAACTGAGAATGAGGGGCTTCCAGCGCTAAAACCAGGAAAGTCCCAGGCAAACTGGGACAAGTTGGGGACTCTAGTGTTATATGTTGAGACATGCATTAGATGCTACTATTATTCTTTACAGAAAAGGGGAAGCGCGATGGAGTGACTCATCTGAGGTCTCACATAGCCAGCCAACATGCGTCAGAGCTGGGACTCAAAGCTGTTGTCCATTAACTCGAAGGACCACGTTCTTAAGCAAGATGTGAAAATGCCTCTCTGAACCATCTGGGACTGTTTGGTGACATGCAACACAAAGCTGATTCCAGTGGTTAAGCAAATAAAGTCATTTTCTCCACTGGCTCCCCCATGTCATCAGGAACCTAGACTGCTATTTAAGTCGCACTGGCCAAAATGGGAGTCCCCTGGCCCACCTCTCTTTCCACCCAAAAACTGAACGCCTCTTCCATCCTAACTAAGCACTTACCATGCACTGTCGCTACAACTTTTGAGTTTGAAGTGTGAAAATAAAACCGGCATGAATTTCCTTTTCCTTTCCACAGTTCCACAGACAGATTTGTTCTTATCGTAGATCTTAGCGATCACAGCATACAGTTTTTTTTTTTCTTTCCTTGTGAAGCCGAGAACTTTCACCCTTTCACTGAAAGGAAGCACTTTCCAGCTTCTTCTTGGCCCATGCAAAGCGCCAGCACACTGCTCTTCTTGCACGTTGGGGCCACTACTAAGTCAAACAAGGGCGACCTGAGCGCAAGCACTGTAATACCGTGACAGCCAATCTGATCGCAAGACGGCTACTGAGCGACCAATGAGCGAGTAGCGGACACAGGGACAAAGGGAAGATTCACGCCCCTGGTGGGCTGGGGCAGGACGGTGTGAAATTTCACCACTGCACTCCAAACAGTGCAACATTTAAAACTTACGAATTCTTTGTTTCTGGACTTTTCCCTTTAGTATTTTTGGACCACGGCCGACCACAGGTCACTGGAACCATGGAAAGAGAAACCACAGATGAGGGGACTGCCGTGCCACTCTAGTAAACATTTCTCGTGGGGCCAAACTAAAGTGTGTTTGATAGCTTACTAGTATATGCTGAATGCACACTCGCTATTTCTCTTCAACATATACAGCTTGTACATTTGTACCAGTACAAATCAAATCTTGCCACGCCTTGTTAAAAACCCGTGGTCTTCTGCAGCCTTCTAGAAAATATCCATGCTCCCTAAGGTGACTCACAAGTCCCGTCATGACCTGGCTCTTTCTTACCCCTCCTGCTCTATTACTTAGAATAGTTCGAAGCTGAAGGGGTTGTACGTGGGCTGTAGTTGTTGCATTTTTTGCACATCTGGGAGAGAGAGAAGGTGGGCATTAGTGTCATGACAGGCCAGGTTTGCAGAATCTCTGAAGGGGCCAGTCCTGTCCAGAGCGCCCAGCAAATCTTCCTCAGGACCTAGAAACCTCCCAGCCCTTCACCCTCCTCTCTGTCCCCTATCTGTGTCTACCGTGTGATATCCTGGAAGAGGAAAGAACTTTGGAACCATGAAGACTGAGTTCAAACCTGGTCCTGTACCACTCTGCAGCTGTGGGACCAGGCATCATATCGAGCCTCTCTAGGTCTCCAATCCCTCCTCTGGAAACCAGGAATGACACCACTCATGAGAGACTGTACAAAAAGCGCCAGGCACATGGGGTACCCCTACCATGGCAGCAGTCATTATTGCCCGCCCCCCCAGTCACTCTTATAACTGTTCGAACTCACAAAAACCAGCTGGAACCAGAGTGTGTCCCTGCCCATTTTTGGAAGCCAGGAAGTGCACCTGGAGGCCTAGCATTATGGCCTGGGCATAACTGGGAGGCACCTCTCCAGGCTCACGCACTTCCCTGTGGGGGAAGAAGAGCTCAGTCTTCTGACTCTTGTCTTTGTGCCCACTAGCATGTTTGACACCCTATATAAACGTCTCGATTATTCCCCAAGGCAAACTGAACTCACTGCTTGTCCTTTCCCCATGTTTCCTTCATTATCTAACCTCCACCCTTCTGCTTTAGTTAGATTTGCTATCCATTTCAGAAGCAGCAGCTGACCACAGAGTTCAGCAAAGGAACAGAGTCTGGAGGTTTGAGGCCATGGGTTGCCTCCTCCTTGGCCCCTAGAGATGCTGAAGGAGAAGCAGCCTGGGAGGGGACATGCCCCTCAACAGAAGACAGATCCTGTCCTCTGGCCTCAGCTTTAGGAAACTGCTCCCTTCCATGCTCCTGGGGCAGACCAGGGAGTTGCACCTCCCCGTCCACTCTCCCTCCCCCGCAGTGCAGGCATGCCCCTGGCAGCAGTAATGCCCAGGAAAGGCAAGTCCTCCTCCTGATGGGCAGCTGGCCGGCTTCATCCCAGCTCAGAGCCAAGCACATCTTGGTTAGGCACTCTTCAGATAAGAATCCTTTCAGGAGCCTTTCTTCAAAAGCTAGCCAGAGGCTGGGGTTCCAAAAGCCTGAAGTGGAACCTCCAGTGTGCAGAGTGTGGAAATGAAGGGTTGCCACACTGCCCTCTAATGACAATTTGTCCTGGCCCTTGCTCTTCAGCTTTTCCTACCATTCCCCACACCCGATGAGGCCTATTTCCCAGCAAACCAAAGCCCCCTCGGGTGGCCTAGGAGTCAACTCTTCTTTCCTCTTTCCTACATTGCCTTTAGGATGTAGTAGAAACATGGTAGCCAGATGGTCTCACCCCAGCTGCCCCTTTGCCTCACTGCTGAACCAGCTGTTAGCATTCTCAACAACTGGCTCCTTGATTGACAACCATTAAATTGACCTTCTGACGATGGATCCTGGACTACTGTCCATCTGAATCCTGAGGACTAACTGGCTGGTAGGCCAAGTAAGTTTCTAAACCACAAGTGATTTGATTGACCCACTGGCTCACTAACTGATCTGCTAATCCTAAATAACTACGTTTGAACTGCCTGCCTGGGTGACTCCTCCACTAACCTGCTGAATGAATGACTGACTGACAGCCTGGCTCATGACAAAGGGTAACATAGGCAGGAGCAGAGGGTGCCTCTTTCTCACACCCTGTCTCCTTTGGGTTCTTGGAGCCTTACTCTTCTCCCCTCCAGAGCCACTTGAAGACAGCAGAGAGGGCAACCAGGAAACTAACCCTCTATCTCTAGTGAGATTTTTTAAATATTTTATTTTAGAGGGGAAGGGACGGAGAAAGAGAGGGAGAGAAACATCAATGTGTGGTTGCCTCTCACACACCCACTGCTGGGGATCTGGCCTGCAACCCAGGCATGTGCCCTGACTGGGAATCGAATCGGTGACCCATTGGTTTGCAGGCCCGTGCTCAGGCCACTGAGCTACACCAACCAGGTCTCTAGTGAGGTTCTTAACCAGAGCACCACAGATGGGTTTTCAAAATTGTGTGGATATGAAAATGTGTGTTTATCTGGGAAGAGGGTTCACAGCTTTCAGTGGATTCTTAAAAGACCAACACATACAAATATATTCAGACCTACCGCTCTGGGAAGACCCTCAGCAAATACATTCAGATATGCAAAACCCTTAGCTGAATTCAAGCCCCATTTCTCCTTCCCATGAGGCCAGAGTACAGGAAGGTGACTAAGAAAAGTCAAAGTCATAGTGGACGTGGATGTGGTAGGAAGGACAAAGGCTGATCTGCATGTGAAGTTTCCAGAAAGAGGCCCAAAGAAATCAACATGTGTCCTTTTGGGAGGCTACACTTAGTCCAAGGTGGCAGGGGCATTCTCAGCTCTAAGCAGACTCTTCTGGCTGAGATGAAGGCTATGTTTACCAGGGCCCTTGTCTGGGGCAGTGAGGATGTATATGTGATGGTGAGCAGCTATGTGGCTGTGTGTACATTTATATCAGTGTGCTCACAAGGGTGAATATAACGGAGAGTTGTGTAGCTCCGCGCACAAATGTACTTTGGGTCAAAGTGTGTGTCTCAATAGTTTGGTGAGTGGATTTCCACATGTGTGCTCAGTTGTTGACCCTCTCAAGTCTTTTGGGAGGTTGAGACACATTATGAGTAAGAATTTCACTAAGTGGAAATATCTGCAGACATGCAAGAGGACCACACCAGAAACCTGAAAAGTCTCAGCATCTCCCTCTCCCTGGGCCCACGTCAGCACACTACCACCGCCACCACTGGCTCTCCTCACATCTCCCTGGACTAGTGCTCCGTCCCCATTGCCCTCCTCTTGTGACCCTTTCAAAGAAAGCCACGGTGACCTCAGTAAAATGAAGTTAGGGTCATAGCATACTCCAACCTAAACCAACAACAGCTTCTCGCTGTCAGAAGACAGCACAGCGCCCATCTCTTCCGTTTCAAGGGCCTTTTCAAGGTCATAGCCTTGCTCACTGGGGACTCCGCACACTCGAGGCCCCAGAATTTGGACGTGCCCCTCCTCAGCTTGGTCCTATGCCACACCCAAAAAATTGGGCCGTGATGCCTCTTCTGACCCTAACTCCCGCTAGGTCCTGCATCTCGGAGACAGCCCATGCTGCAGTCATTGCCCAATTATAATTGGCAACTGTAATTGACAGTAACCCAGGTCTGTCTGTCGCATTCCACTCCGGGTCCACGCCCCACCGGACAAAGAACCTGAAGGGCAGACGGTCGCAAGCCGAGCGTGCAAGAATTCACGTATCTCTTTTCCTGGGCGGCCGAGCCCCAGAAGCCGGGCGGTAAAACGGAAATGCGCGTGCGCAACGTGAAGAGTACGAACTACGACTCCCAGAATCCTTTTGACCGAGATTCCGTTTCCCAGAAAGCTCCTTGGGTTCCCACCCCGGAACTGCGCTCTTTTTTCGAAAGCGGAAAATGGGAGAAACCTGACAGTGGAGACGGACTCTGAACGGGTGGAACGGTGCGAGGTGTCGCGGAATGTTTACCTCCAGGGGTCGTTCTTGAGTCAAGAGAAAGCCGCACTCTGGAGGGAAAGGGCCTGGCCGCAGCCCTTCGCGCTTCGCTGGGCAGCGTTCTGGTTCCCTCTGCCCGCGCAGGAGCCGGCCCGTCTCGGGCTTGCACTCCGTCTGCCCGCTCCGGGTTTGTCGGCTTGCAGCCGCCACACACTCGGCCCACCTCCGGCGTCTCTGGAGACAGAGGTCAATAGCTGAATGGCTCCTGGGACCCCTTGTTCCCAACCCTGCATTACCTGTTTTCCAATAGGAAGGGAGGACCTTGGGCCCTGAGAGCATAGCCCACAGGGCTCCACGTGCGAGTCCCTCAGCTCTTCTGCTACGTCCAGCACTGGCTGCAGTAGTGGAGCTATGGGTAGTGGGGACGGGTGTGGAAAGTCTGTGGTTCCTGACTTGGGGCTTCTGTTCTCAAGAAGATAACTTCCCTGTGACACAGGCACCATGGCTTTATACAGCCCGTGCGCCACATGTTTCAAATGCCTGGATTCTGGATAAAGCCTCCCTCCTCAGACCCCAGCAACACCTATTGACCCTCCTGCCTATTTTCATTTTTCCCCTCAGAGTCCACTTAGGTCACCAGCCCAGAAATGGGAGCACCTGGTGGGACTGGGATTGACATAGAGAGTCTGGAGCATTCGGAAGGAAGGAGTGGACCAAGAAGGAACAACTGCAGGACATTTGAAGGACTGAAAGTTACTGGATCAAAATAGAAGGGTTAGGGTGCAGGGGTGAGGGAGTGCGGAATGACACCTCTCATCACTGTATATCTCAAAAGGAAGAAATCATGTATCTCCAAGGGGCAGGATGATGAACACATTTTTCAGAGTTCTGTTTCCTTATGAGAGGCACAAGTCAGTGATGTAGCTTTGTTCCAAACATTTTAAGTGACATAAACACTTGCCCATGGGCCAGCAGAGCAACAACCACTTTTCCCACCTACTACTAGTAATTCTATGCTGCTCAGAGTCGCTCGCTACATTCCTCCCTGCTGGCTGTGGGCGTCCCCGAGACCCTTTCGGGGAATCAGCAAGGTTAAAACTGTTTCACAGTAATGCTAAGATTTATTTGCATTTTTCACTGTTTTGACACGTACATTTAAAACGATGTGTAAAACTGATAGCACCTTGGCATGAGTCAGGGCAGTGGCATTGAACTGTATTTGCAGTTACTGTGTTTTCTACCAATGCTCTTAGAGGGAGGGTGAGCCAGTCTCACTTAAGAATGTCCTTAATGAAGCTCTTAAAGTACACATTGTACTCAATTTTGAACCTGGAGTACATGCC
This sequence comes from Macrotus californicus, assembly GCA_007922815.1. Classification (NCBI taxonomy): domain Eukaryota; kingdom Metazoa; phylum Chordata; class Mammalia; order Chiroptera; family Phyllostomidae; genus Macrotus; species Macrotus californicus. The sequence goes on from VMDR010000592.1 coordinate 44,386, forward strand.
CTTTGGTATTCTGTGTGACAGAATGGGAAGTGTGCATAAAGCAAGTCTGCTGCACACCAGGGTATTATGTTTGCTTTGAGGAAAAGTGCTGGCAAAGGCGGCCACGTGTGCGGTCTTTCAGCCCCTGTACAGGTGCATAAGAATATGCTCTGTGCTGAGAACATTTCCTTACAAAGAGATAAAGATCTCTCATAGCCTGTGTTACGCATCTCTCTGTTTGGGAATACCTTTCCCTGTTCCAGACTTGATGTGTATTTCTCCCTTGTGCTAAAGCACGCGTGTCATATGGCACCTGACTAGCCCTCCTGCTCTTCCTGTTCCTAGCGGGGAGGGAATGGGGTCTTTCGATTGCAGCACAAAGAGGAGTGCACGCAGCCCATGCATGCTGGCCGTGGCGGATACTCACTATTGAAGCTGATCTCATGCTTTCTCTTTAGGTGAGTAAAGTGTTGCCTCTCCACCCACTGCCAGTGTGAGTCGTGTGTTCCTTGGCAACGCCAGCACCTGCAAACTGTGGGGTTAGTTGTTTGACATCCAGGGACTGCTGGTCCCAAGGGCAGGTATTGTTATGCTATTTGCAGTGGGACTCTTCCTCCCCTGGAGGCAGTAATAGGTGGCACTCCGCTGACAAAAAGCAGTTCTGTGCTTGTTCGATTTGCTACCTAAACTAGACTCCTTCCCCGAAAAACAATCCTTTTACGTGAGTGACTGACAGTGTGATTATTTGGGCTTGGGTGTTTGATAGACATTTTCTCCGAAATGAACAAAGTAAGACTGTCACTTCAAGGGAAACAACTGACATTATTTGTTGCCAAAAATTTGTTCTTTCAAGCAAAAATTGGAATTTTGAAAACTGTATCTGCCATGCAACTTGATAGTTTCCCAATGTTTAAAAGATTTTGCTGATGAGCATGGTGGCACCATCCACAGGTGTGTGTGTGTGTGTGTGTGTGTGTGTGTGTGTGTGTTGTATTGAGTAAAGTGTCAACATTAGAAGATCTGCATAACTCAGATACCTGTTGTTGCAGAACAAATTAATTCCCAACATAGTGATTTAAAACAACAGATGTTTATTGTCTCTTGGTTTCTGTGGGTTGAGAATTTGGCTTATGTAGGTGGTTCTGACGGAGGGTTTCTCCTGCGGCTGCGGTCTGTTGAGGCTGCAGTCATCTGAAGGCCTGATGGCGCGCAGCTAGCGCGTCTGCTTCCAACAGGCGCGCTCATGTGGCTGCTGGCAGGTGGCCCGAGTTCCTCACCACACGGACCTCTCCAGAGGCTTGGAGAATCCTCACAACATGGCAGCTAGCTTCCCCCTGAGCAAGTGATCTGAGAGAGGGAGGAAGACAGAAGCCTTATGGTCTACCCTCAGAAGACACTGTAATTTCCGCCACATCCTGTTCATTAGAAGTGAATCGTGGGTACAGTCCTCAGTCGAGGAAAGGGAAAATAGGTTCTGCCTCTTCACAGGAGGAGCAAAAGAGAATTCAGGGGAGGGCAAAAGTAGGTTTACAGCTGTGAGTATGCAAAACACAGTTTATTCTTTTTTAAATCCTCACTTGAGGATATATATATTGATTTTATGGAGAGAGGAAGGGAAAGAGAGAAAAACATCAACATGAGAGAGAAACGTTAATCCGTTGCCTCCTGTACGTACCCCGACTGCAGATCGAACCTGCAACCTAAGTATATGCCCTGACCGGGGATCGAACCCACAGCCTTTTGGTGTATGGGATGATGCTCCAACCAACTGAGCTCCACGACCATGGCCACAGTTTATTCCTGTGGTGTTTTTTATTCATTGTTGTATTTTCCATACGAACAACTGTAAACCTACTTTTGCCCACCACTGTACTTGAACATGTTTCATAGTACTTCACTTAGCACTCCAGTATTTTCCAAATGCCCTACATGAAATCACAAAACCATGATGCATGGATGAAAAATTTACTCCAATTGTGAAATGGCCCAGTGACTTTTTATTGTAACCAAATTTAAGAAGTCCATTGATGTAGTTTCAGATTCCACATTGCTACTAACCTGTAAGAAGCTATCATTTGCTGTGTTTTGATGTAGTATCCAAAAAGAGTACCCATGCCTTGGCCGGGTGGCTCAGCTGGTTGGAGCGCTGTCCTGTACACCAAGAGATTGCAGGTTTGACCCCCAGTCAGGGCCCATGCCTGAGTTTCAGGTTAGATCTCCAGCTGGGGTGCATTCAGGGGTTTGGGGGACAACCATTTGATGTTTCTCTCTCACATTTGCTGTTCCTCTCCCTCTCTCTCTCTCTCTAAAGATGGTGAGCAAATATCCTCGGGCAAAGATTGGAGAAAAAGAATATCCGTAATTATCTGCAAGGCTATTAAAATACTCCCTCATTTCCAACTACAAATCCCTGAGAGGCCAACTTTTTTTTCATGTACTTCAGCCAAAACAACAGTAGAACAGACTGAAACGCAGAAACAGGTAAGAGAATCCAGCTGTCTTCTGTTGAACCACATAGAGACTTGCAAAAGTGTAAGACAGCGAGGCTCTTCTCACTAATTATTTTTTGTTTTGGAAAATAGGCTTTTCTTTTAAACTGTGTGTATTAACATGTATTGTATTTATTATTGTAGTTTTTAAATGAATTAAATATTTTCAAATTTTCTCAGTTTTAATTTCTAATATGGTCATTATTGCTAGGCATGACCCATGAAAACAGAAGGTCCTTGGGGTCCTCAATAATTTTTAAGAGGGTCCTGAAACCAAAATCCCCGAAAACCTCTTGTCTAAGCAACCCTGATGGTCCTGCCACCACTGGAATGGTGTGTTTAGCTATGGGGTGTGGAGCGGTCCTGGCCAACGACATTCAAAGTGAGGTGTGGTGTTCAGTTCTCAGGTTAGGGTATTACACAGCTACACACGTGTCTTCAAAGGGATTCGTAATGTTCTGTTTCTTAAGCTAGACAACTGATAAGTTAATTAGCCTTCTTTATCTCTTACATATTAGATTATTTGAGGTGTGAAATATAACAAAAAAAAAATGAAAAGAACCCATGGAGAGAAGAGGCCACTTCCTTTGTGTAAGCGTCATGTCTGTTTCGCAGCCTCTTCGCCCTGTATGTTGGACCTGAGTGTGCGTTCTTTGGCTCTAAAGAATTCTGTGCACTTTTCAGGGCTCTCTGAGTCTGTGTGTACAACGTGTTTTTGGTGTTTGACTTGTAACCTGAGAGTCCCCAGACCTCTAGCCACGTAGGCAATCTCACTGCATTCCTATCATTTCAAGTCATACAAAGCCCCTCCCAAAAAGACCTTCTCTGCTTCTGGCTTAGTCCGTCTCTCCCCTGTGGTCAGGCCAGACTCCGGCATGTCAGATATCACAGCGTCTGCTGAGTTCTCTCACCCAACGCCCTCGTGAGAGCAGATGTCTCCTGGGGATGCCAGTCCACCAGCTCTGAAAACTGCCACACTCTGAATCCTTTGAGACTCCTTTAGGAACTTACATGAGCACCTTCTAAATGGAACCCACAAAAGTATTATACAAAGGCAGGCTCCCTGCACTGTTCGATGTAAACCTCTCCCTGCATGTCAGCTCTGTAGTTCCAGGGTCCCTCAGTCTCACTGAAGGACATGAGGCTAGGTTTCTGGGTTTCTCCTTCCCCTCCTCCTAATGTAACTTTTTCAGAAATTCACAAATCAAGTAGTAAAACTAGAGAATTAAATAAGCCAATTAAAAAGTCTGAGGGGCTGCCTGAACAAAATCTGGGCTTTACCACCATGGATGAAGGGGAGATGACTATTAGGTAGGCAGGGGAAATGTCTGCTACAACTGTCTGTACATATGTCTATTTTGAATCTCTCCACTATAAAATATACTGCTTGTATGATTACAAAAGAAAAGAAAGGCAATGAATATGAGGGGAAATGCACAGAAAAAACTAAGAAGTGTGTCTCACTTTGAGCTTTCGAGACATGCTTGTAAAGGAAGCAGACCCATTTGCTGAAATCCAATTCACTGATCAATGTACCATATTCACTTGCTTCTTTTACGTACTTATAATACTTACAGCAATTCTTACTGGATGGAATTGTTTTAACAACTGTTGAACATTTAGCAACTGTAAAATTTTAGTTAGCCAGTCTTCCATTATATTTGCTTAGTTGCAGTCTAAGGAATACTCAGTCTTTCAGCCCAGTTGGTTAGAAAACAGGGGACATCGAAGAGAAAATATTCATGAGATATACGAAAGATGAAAGTTTAATAATCCAAATATATAAATCGATGAGAAAAAGGCAACCCAATTGAAAAATGAACAAAAAACATGAACAGGCAATTCACAGAATCAGAAATACAGTTAACCAAAAAGCATATGGCAAGATTTTCAACATTACTAGCAGTCAAGAAAAGTACAAGATGAAACAGCAATAAGATGTTCATTTTCACAAAATATTATCAGCTAGTTGAAACTGTCAGAGGAGAGGAGGCTTGGGGGCTGGATGAAAGAAGGGAAGGGATTCATTAAATAAAACAAATAAACAAACGTATATAGAGATACACACAACAGCGTGGCATTAGCCAGAGGGGGAGGGGGATGAGAGGTAAGTGGAGGTCGGCCAAAGTGGGGAAAATGGAGATGCAGAGACTTTGCTTGGGATGATGGGCACACCATACAGTGTGCAGATCATGTTAGGTTGAGTTGTACACTTGGAACTTGTATGGTTTCGTGAACCAACATCACCCCAATAAATTCTATTAAAAAAAGAAGAGTAATAGTCTTGGTGTTTGTTATATCAAGCCCTTCCATATAATTCAATGTTGATGTGAGCAACTGGCACGGCATTTCTGATAGGCAACTGGGCTGTTTTATCACCATTAAAATGGCTGTGTTCCCTTTGAGCGAGTGGGAGAGCTGAGGGTGAGTGGGAGGGGAGGGGCTAAAGGACTGGAGTGTAAAGGGAAGGGTGTGTGGGACTGGGAGTGATGTAGGACTAGGGTTGATAAAGGGGGAACCTGGCCAAGGCTTGGAGGAACTAAGGGGTACTTGAAAGGATGGGGGAAATGAAAACAAATGGCAGTGGGAGGACTAAGAGGGATTAAAATAACGAAGAAATTTGTCAAGGAGAACAGGAAGGGAAGGGGCGGATTGGCCCCGACTGCATGGGTGAAATGGAAACAACTGGCTGTCAGTGAGCTGACCCGGAGCCACTGGTGAACAGGACCTGTTAACACCGAGCAAGGCCCCTGTGGAAGAATGAGGCTTGTCAGCAAACAGGAAACAGTAGCCTTCATCGTGCTGCTAACTGGGCCCTGCAGCGTTCTTTTACTTCCTCTCCTCTTGGCTCTGTTTCTACGTTGTAGTTTGCTTATAAAAGCAACCTGAGATCTTCAGACTCCTTGGTCTGAAGCCTCTGATGGTCATTGGTTTGTATCCTTCCCATGTGATCCTAGGTGCAGAATATGGAGACATTTCAGCTGCCTCTAGTAGAAACCATGACTCTTAAAACTCAGGGAGATGCCCCAAATCCTGGAAGGCCAAGATTGCATAAGAGGGTGCAGATCCGAAGACTCTGCCACTTCTTTTCTTTTAAGGTAGGCATTCTTTTAGGAAGTAGAGGGCCCTATGGTCACTGGCCTTCTCTTTGAGTCATGACGCTTTCCGCACAGTGAATCACAGGGCAACCGACAGCAGGAATCTGCAGAGGGGACTATTATAAGCTGACTTGTGGCCCCCAAATCCATATATTGAAACCCTAATACCCAGTACTTTAGAATGTAACTATTTAGAGATAAGACTTTTTTAAAGATGTGATTAAGTTAAAATTAGGCCATTGGAGTGGGCCCCAATCCAATCTTACTGTTCTCTCTCTCTCTCTTTTTTTTTTAATCTTCACCCAGGGACATGCTTATTGATTTTAGAGAGAGGAGGGAAGTAAGGAAGAGAGGGAGAGACACAGCGAAGTGAGAGAGAAACATCAGTCGGTTGCCTGTATGTACCCCAACCAGAGACCAAACCTGCAACCCAGACATATGCCCTGACTGGGGATGGAACCTGTAACCTTTCGGTTTACTGGACTAGGTGCCATCCGAGCCACACCAGCCAGGGCCAATTTTACTGGTCTCTTTATAAAAATGAGTGAATTTGGGCATGCAGCAGATATACTAGGCATGCGTACACACAGAGAAAAGGCTCTGTTAGGAGACAGTAAGAGGGCAGCCATCTGCAAGCCAAGGAGGGAGGCCTCAGAGGACACCAACCCTGCTGACACCTGATCTTGGACATCCAGCCTACAGAAGGTGAAAAAATTAATTTCTGTTGTTGCAACCACCCAGTCCATGGTATTTTGTTATGCCAGCCCCAGAAAACGAATACAAGGCCTTCAGGTATGAAGGCTTAGGGACCTGGGAAAATTAAAATTAGTTCAAGTCTCCCCGCTATTACTGAGAACTATTTGAAAGTACTTCCTTTAAGTGTGGAAGATGCTCCTGATACACATTTTTACTTTTTTTTAGGAAATGTGGAGCTTGCCCTTCACTGTTCTAGAAGTTCCCAGGTTGAGCCAGTTACCATTCATAAGTTGGTAAAGAGAAATAAGGATATCTGGCCAGTCAGGCTGGGTCTCTCGGTTACTGGGCCTTCCAATGCTCAAGAATTTAGTTCTTGACTTTGTAGATCCAAAAGCTTTTTTTTCTTCAGTTCAGGCCTAAGTGAGTGATTTCCATACTGGTTCTAAAAATTAACTGGAACTTTAGTTTAACGATGAGAGCTATATCTGCCAAGAAAACTGAACAATTCATGGTAGACTAGTCCTAAACCATCTTTCCCCATTAAGAAGAGGTAAGCAGAGACAAAAATTTTGTCACGGAAAAACCCTTGTTCTGTGGAATTTTATAGAGAGGTCTCTTCCTTGGGAATGCTTTCCTTGACCTTCCTGGGAAGTTTGGGATTGCCCATCTTCTGGGATCCCAAGGAACCTTGTATGAGAAACCCTAACTTACAGTATTTTAATTAGTTGTTCATAAGCTTGCATTTCCCTTTAGACTGTGAGCTCCAAGAGGGAAGAGATTATCCTATTGACTTATCTTCAATGGTATCTGGACCAAAGTATGTGCTCAACAAAAATCCTAAGAGAATGAATACATGAATTAAATTATGATATCACATGTCTTTTATATGGGATCTGCCTTCCAATTGGACCAAAAAACCAGTCATCTCCCCACTCACATAACATTGCGGACACAATGACAAAACCCTCCTCCTCAGCCTCTCCTTCCCCCGTCCCCTCAGCGACAGCCACCCTTCCACAAGTAGTTGTTCACCCTATATCCTTTGTTGTGTTTGAATTTACAAGTGGTCTTCTTCCTGATTTTATTTACAAAGAGACCCCTTACTCGTACCACTAAACCATCTCCAAATCACAGCATAGGATGAATTATTTCTGGGAATGTCTTCTAGAAGGAACACGTCCCCTACAAACTATGATCCCTATGGACTATACCTTCTAACTTAGTCTCCAGATGTTTAACCCATCTTACATTTGGGTTTGCTCACTTCTGTCCCAACTACACTCCCTAGGCACTCTACCCCGGCTATCACACTCCATACTCCATTTCCTCAGGGTTAGGTGAGGGATTTGAGTGGGATCATGTAGACTGTTGGGTATCAGTAGGAGGATGTTGGATAAATATTGGGCCTGGGATGTCCAGGAACTTGAACTCAATTTGGAGAGATCAAAGAGAGTGAAGAAATTAGGAATTCAAGAAGCTGACTCCTAACCAAGTACAGAACAGCCAGGGTCTCATGTTCCCCATTAGGGTAGGACTGGAGACCTGAGTGTAGATGGGCCTGAATCTAAAGATGTGACATTATCTTGCTAAGCTGAGAGAATAAAAAGGGGGAGACAGCCTCAGACTTGGGAAAGGACTGGGGAGTAAACGACAGCTTGTTCCACTGAAAGGTTCTTTGGGCCCTGGTATTTAAAACAACTAGCTGAACTGGGCAAACTCAAGTTTGAACATTGCTATTTTCTTTGTAGAATCCTCACCTAAATTCCAGTTGGATTATTCAGTGGGCCTTCTACATATTGCTGAATTTTAAGGTTTATGAGGGTATTCTCACTGCTGTATCCTCAGCACCATCATCTAAAACAGTGGAACTCAGCAAGTGTGTGCTGAAGCTATCCACAGATGTACGCACAGGTATGTAGAAGGGGTTGGGTGTCTCGCTCTACACTGGTCCAGTATACAGTGCCTGCTCCTACTTCCGGCAGCAGTTTGAGATTGTCTCTGTGATGGGCTCACTTCTCCATCCACCTGCTCCCTGATAGCTGTGAAAGCCCTTAGTCATTTGGTTCAAATGCCCTAGCTTTGGAGACTAGCTATTTATTAACTAAACCGTTGCACCACTCGCTGTTATAGCCTTAAGTGAATTTGTGTTAATTCTTAACTGTTTCCTTTTTCTACATGTGTCATTTAATGGTTTGCCTTTATCTGATTTTCTCCAATTTCCTGTGCATTTGTGGTTTACTACAGGAGCTCTCTACCAGAGGCCTCAGGCAGCCACACCAAACGAGTGTGGGCGCCTACGTCTTCGAGGAGGGCTCCCCTGCTGCCCTGGGTTTCATCAAAGTGGTGTCCATCCCAATATTCCAGCCCAAGGTTATTTATGCTGGAGGAGCAAGAATGCCCTCCCCAGGGCCAGTTCTTGGAGAAAAGAAGAGTTGCTGACTTAGCCAGAGCCCCGACAGAAGAACGGTTACTCTGCAACAGCTAAAGGTCGGTGACATGCTTTTCCTCCAGCTCCGTGAAAGCTGCCCATGCTGGCTGTATTTCCCATGAGTTTTATCAGTGTATTTTCTCCAAATGACCTTTGAAATAAACAGAAAGGAAAGGTTTTAAATCAATAGAATAGCTTCATGGGGGACTGAGAGTTTATGCATCATCGATCCCATACCTATCATAGTGCTTGACATGTAGATTCTCAATAAGTGTTTGATGAAGGAAGGGAAGCAAGGTGGGAGGGAAAGAGAGAGAGGAAAAGATCAGAAAGCGGGCGTGAGTGGAAAGAATGTGAATGTAGTGTTCAAAAATAATGTGATGATAACGGTTGTGTTTTCAAAGTTAATTAGGCACATCATCACTGACATCTAGAATCAATAAAGCAAATTAAGTCACTTTGTAAAATGAAGGATGTATTTATAAAGGTAAAAGAATAGTAGAAAACCAGAATAACAACAAATGTTACTCTTTGGAACTTAAGCATAAAGATAAACAGCAGTGGTTATATTTTAAGATAAATTCAAATCTCTGTGATGTAATAGTCATTTGTTCTCAAAATTCTCAAAAGCAAATTAAAGCAACCAAGAACTTCATGTATGAATAAATGCAAGGTGATCATGAGAAAGGTGATAGAATTGATGGTAAATGGTCAGTCTGGCACTTAGAAAAGGTCAACGAATTAGACATGGCGCACCGAGGAAGTTTACAAACAGGCTCCTGCAGTTGAGATGGGTTAACTACACAGTAATTTGGCGAAGGCTCCAAAGTATGTAATTATGTGTCAGGGAGAAATACCTCAGCGCAGAAAAAACATTTCAGGAAGTTACTGTTCTCTGCGCATTAGTCTTTCAGTCATTTGAGGGCATAGGCAGGCTACACACTTCAGGCCCAGCAAGCCACTCTCAATGACACGTCCGTCACAAAAGAGCCCACCACGATGACGGCCGTAGAGAGGACGAGGTAAGGCAGACACGATTTCAAAACTGAGGGACCGTTTCTTCAGCGACTCGGGGCCATGTGTTCAAGTTCTCAATGTTAGCGAAAGTCACTGTAATTTTATACAATATCAATCGGGGGCAAATAAAATGGAACCTGGGGGAAAATCTAAAGACATATCCAAAGCAAGTTCAGAGAAGCCTCTCTTTTTGATACTGGTCTTACAAAGACCATGTTAATGAGGCGTGTGATTTGTTTTTCAAGAGTTTGCCCGAGTGATTTAGACTGCAGCGATCAGGAAAATTGTATTGTGAAGGAAAACTGTTGCTCATGTAGGGAAATGATGACTGGTGACTGGCAAAAATGTGTAAATGTGCCATCTTAGCTGCTGTGGGTCCTTCCCAAAGTCATAATGCTCCAGGCTTTCTGTGCGCAGTAAACTGCACCTGCAAAACCGCTTAATGCAAGAGTTCAGTGGGTTCCAAACATCAGCCGGCCACCATTTTTGCCCTGCCTTTACCATGGTACTGCTATGTAACATGCTTTTGTCTTTAAATCAAATAATTTTTTTACCTTAAATACAGGGTCTGGCACAAATAATGCCCCTTTTTTATTACAAAATTTTGACTACAAAATCATAAGCATGTAATTCTGTAACATAACAATATCACACTTGCGCACACCATATGACATTTTAGGTGAAATGTTCAAATTAAAACCCTACATTATTACGCTCATATTACTACCCTCCCAACCACACTCAGACAGGCGTTACTTCTGCCAGACCCTGTATGTTTAAAAAGCAACTTAGCAGATATTTCCACCTGAGATCATCTCTGATGGGCATTCTTTGGGAAACACTTCCATGACAAAACAATAATGATAATACTGATGACAAGTCAAGACTATTTCCAAACAAACCCCATGAGACAGAGACACACTGGGAGAGAGACAATCGGAATCTTTGGAGCTCATGGGAAAGTATTGGGCGAAATCATATGCTCAGGTCACAGTTTGCTCTTTGTGGCTTTATTTAAGAAGTTAGTTAATGTGTATATGACATTGAACTTCAAAGTCCAGGTAATAAGGAGGAAAATAGAGTGACAGAGAAAAACCGGGTATGTCGTTACTTTGTCACTTTCCCTCCCGCTGCAGAGGGGCCCAGGGGCAGCAGGACATGGACACTGGTGGGGACCAACCAGGGGATAGGGTCTCACCTTACCAGAGTACAGGAACTTTTTTATTAAATCATGAACATGGATTATGCTAAGTTTTCTTACTCACACGGCAGTTCTCCTTGTTGGAATTTCATTAGGTTTTTAAATGATAGTCTTCTTTCCTACAATCTTGGTGTGACAGTCTTTGCCTTACTTTCCTGGGAGTGATGTGATCTCTGATCGCGTTGTCTGCCTTTACTGTGATGCTCTTGGTTTGTAGAAGCGCGTGCTGTGAACATAACGAAGTAGGACATTGTTCATCTGCATGTACGATGAAACGCCATTATTCTTTTCAAGTACTTCCTTTCCGATTCCTTCTCGCGTGGGGATTTTTCACTTATTCCTGACTTCGAAGTTAGGCCAGCCTCATGCCTGGCACCAGCAGAGTGGACAAGGGGCGAGGGCTGGCCAGGTGGCCCCTACGCAAGACACCTTTCCAGGCTGCTTCAAAGGGAAGCTCCATGCCTGAGGCGGCAGTAAACCAGTGTCTCCCTGGAGGGAAGGCACTGCCCGCATTTCACAGCCTCTCCTGCGGGGTTTTGAGATGCATGCATTTAGAAATGTTAAGCCTCATAAAAGGCGTCTCTAAAGTCAGATTCCATAGTTGACAAGTCTCTGTGTTCCTAAAAAAGTATCTGAGAGACAGGAAAGGAAGCTGGAGAGAAGCTCACTTCGGATGAAAAGGCAGGATGAGATTTAAAAAGCTAACTGCCTCCTCGCTCAAGAGTTTTGTTAAAACTCTCACTCCTCAAGTGTGGGCTGCACATTATGACTTCCTCCCAAAGAGCACAGCTTGGAAGGGGGCGGGGAGTCACTTTAAGTGGAGAAACCTGACAAACAGGACCTCAGCCAGGTGACCAACCTTCAACTCAACTGTGATGACGCCTGTTGACAATACAGGGTACAGCAGTGCGTATGGAAAGTAACAACACAAGAATAAACACTGTATTCTGCGTACCAACGACTGTAAACCTACTTCTGCTTCCTTCTCTACTCCCTCACTCATTCTCGCACAGCCCTGCACTGAAGCAGCAGCACTTTCCGCGTTCGCCTCTCCCAGTGCAGTCCACAGCCTCCTCTTTGTCTGTCCACCCTTAAAGGTAGTGTTTCTCATCCACGTTCTTGTACTGACTACCCTGCAGCTTTCTGTCTTCAGCTTTGTCTACCACTTACTTGCCAATAATTCTCTGATCTATAAATAGATGCACCTGCCCAACGACGTCCGCAGTTGGGTGTCCCACATACACAGCATTCAGTGGTACTTAGCGCTCCTCAACACTTGCTGAACCCTTCTTTTAACCCCTCTCTTTGTTAATGGTGCCACCACCCCATCAGATCAGGAGCTCACCCACAAGGCCCCTCAGCCACCAAATTGTCCAGAGTCTACCATCTACAAGTTTTTCAGGGCCGAGCCCTCCTCTCCAACCTCAGGCCTTAGTTCAGCTTTTCCCCTAGTCTCGTTCCTGAGACAGCTTCATCCCCTAGTCGGACTACCACCTCCAGCCCCATCGAGCCCAACCCTGCCCACTCAGGAGCACCTTGAAAACACAGACATGCCCATGCTGTGCCCATTGTGCCCCCCACCCCCAACAGCCCTCCAGGATTCCCTCTCACCCCTGAAATAAAGGCCAGGCTTGTCAGCCAGAGGTCCCTTCGTGAACTGTTTCCTCGTCATTCTCACCTCATTTTCTGCCACGGTCCTATATTCATTCACCTTCTGTTTCTATCCCTCTACTGGGAACTCCCTTTCCCAATTTCTTCCCACATCCACCTCCCACTTTGCCTTCAGTATTCAACCCAAAGTCCCTTGGGGAACGTTCTCTGAGCATTCAAGCCTGAGGCAGGTGCCCTCTGGGACTCCTTACTAATGTCACAGGTGTCCCATCCCTCATTCTGTCCCCCTTCCCCACTCCTTAGTCCCCCTCTACCATTAACTCTAGCTTTCATTCGTTCATTCTCTCATTCATTCAACAACTGGCTAGTCTAACTACCAAACATACAACAGTGAACAAGATAGAAAAACACTTCCTGTCTTCTTGGAGCTTGCACCCTTTGCACACTCTGGTTTTCCTGCCTCTTCCTTAGGAGCTCTTCGCAGGTGAGGAGTGTTCTCCTGTGCGTCTTAAGCAACTTCACATTGTACCTAATACGCAGTCGGTGCTTACACGGTGGAAAAAGTCACTGAAGGCCCCTGGTTGTATTTCTCCCGTCCTCCATGGTTAGTGAGAGAAGTGCTTCCAACCTCTGAGGAAGGATAACTCTGATACCGCCCCATCCACTCCCCAGGTGCCCTCCAGCTCCGTTGTTTTTCCCTTGGGGCAGCACAACTTTAGTGACTTGTCTGCATGTTTCCCTCCGAGGTTCTCCACTTGCCTCTGGAGAGAGCAACTGACACAATCAAAATATTATAAATGCCGGTGGTTTGTTCTTAATTTTACAAATCAAGCTCTAGATGAAGTACAAACAACTACATTTCTAGAACAGAACATAGAAGCTATAAACCTTGGTGCCATGTAGCGGTGACAGTGAAGGGGCTGGCAGTTAGGAACAGGACGGTGGGGCGGGGCGGGGGAGGAGAGCAGAAATGAAAGGACACGCAAAATGGGTTAATTTCTTCCTCTACAGAAATGAAGTCACGTGATGCTGCTTTATACAGGTGCACCAAGAACTAAGAAATTATACTTAAACTCTGTTGCTGTTCTTTTCATTGGACAGCCTTTGATACTGCTTGAAAGTCAGGTATATATTATTTATAAATTTTAGAAAACCAGTTGGCACAGAAAACCAGTGAAGGGAAGACAGCATGTTCGTCATGGAAGTAGGGCTCAGTCACCAGGAAGCTGGTTTAAGAGTTTCCTCCTGAGTGTGGGGGCAGGCGCTGGGAGGCAGATGAGTCCGGTATTGATGGTGGCTGGTGACATCAAGGAGGTCTCACCTTCCCAACGGTGCTGAGTCACTGGCTGAACTGTGGCTGACGTGCTGTCCTGACTGTAAGGCCACCACAGGGGCTCCCTCCTCCCAGACCCTGGAGCCTGGGGAACAGGCTCCTGCAAATTCAGAGGGAGGTGCTGGGAAGTCCAGCGCAACCTCCTGGAAAGCCTTCCTCTGCTGATAGAGGATGTACAGGCAGCTGTCTTCCTTCTGCTTTGTCCCCTTTTCTGATGATGTCATTCTTATCCCACCGGTGGAGCTGTTAGACAGAACACAGTCTCTGGAAGTGGAGGACCAAGACGAGTGGGTGGCCACACACTGCCTTGTCCGTGAGCCTCGTGTAGGACTTTCAGACTTTTTATGCCTTACCTTCCCCCGCACCCCCAAATGTGCCCTCTTCATGTTTCTGGGTTCTTGACTGATTATGTAGGGGACAGAGAGAGACAAAGAGAGCTGGCCAGCCCAAATGTGTCACCATCAAATTGTGTCTGGTGAGGGAATATTTTCTTCCGTGTTCCCGTGGAAGTTTGTAGCGTCAGGTCCTTCCTTCAGGGCAGGCTGGATGGAGGGCAGCCCCCACCTTTACCCAGCTCAGCGACGGTGCCCATGCCAGCTTCGGGAGTGACTGCATGAGCTTCGTTGTGATGGTCTTGGAGGGACTTCAATATAAGGCCATTTGTCTTTGAACTTCTTTGGCCCTAAGAGTACAGCACTTGGCTCTGGCTGAGGCTGGGGGAGCTCAGTTGTCTCTCTTTCCTGGATTTGAACAGAAGGAAAAAGGTCTGAGGAGCACCGATCTGGTCGCAGACTGCTCTCACTGGCTGCTAAGCACGTGTCTGGCGATCGCGTGTTCTTGCTGGAGAGCATTCTTCTGGGAAGGCTTGTGAGTCAGGACCTCCAGAGTCCTCTAATGGGTGACTTCAAATGAGTCACCATGCTCTGTGACGCCTGATGAGTAAGTGGACGATAACACAGCTTGCCTTCAGCAGTCCCGAAGGCTTCTGACCCTTTTTGGGGAAAGGTGTCATCACTGTTGTCCTTTGCTGCTTTCAAACACCACTTCAGACCAGCTTGATGTCTGATTTTTCCTCTTATCTTGTTTTTCTTTTTCCTAATGGTTTTTTCCTCCTAAGCTGAATCATTCCAGGTTTTTGCTAGTCTCCCAGATGAGTTGAACTTTCCTAGCCCGTCATTCAAAATCTGGCCCCTTTTCACTTTCCCACTTAGAATGCCCTGCTATCTAACCAAATTCACCAGCTAACTGTCCGTGAGCCCACCACCCTTCCCACCCTTACTCCTGCTTGTCCCCCTGCCTGGATCTACCTGCCCCGCCCCCTCAGTTTTACTTTTTCTTCCTGTGTAACTCCGTTGAAATCTTACTCAAGCCGCACTCGCTCTGTGGAGCTGTCCCACCTGCTCTAGCACTGGCCACTCACCCCGTCTCTGAGTCCCCCCTCTAACTGTGCTTGTGCCACCCCGTAACTGGGCACAGCTGTCTGTGGGCTGTTGGCATCATGTCTGCCGCTCCTCTGCATTGTGTTGGGGACACATCTTTCACTTCGCTGTATTCCCAGAACTTGGGGTGGGCAGAAGTATGTCTACAGCACGTAACAGCTGCCCCAGATACGTGTGAGGTGAGGATGGAAGGGCCCGCCACCCTGAGCAGTGTGCCAAGTGTTTGTTCCCAGAGCCCTCAGGTTCCAGTGGGACCTTCAGCTGAGAGTGCGGGGGGGCGGGGGGGGGGGGGCGGTGGTACAGAGAGAAGGCACCCAGGCATAGCTCAGCTTTATATCACTTCCGTACTGAGGTTTCAAGTAACATCAATTTTAAAAAAAGATTCTGTACTGAAAATTTGAAAACCATTGGATTCACTGTTATTTGTTCCATGCCTACTGTGATAAACAGGAGAAATTCTTGCTCACCATTGAAAAGCCTGTGTGTAGCATTGAGAAACCATCAGGAAAGGGAGTATTTGGCTCAAAGAGTGGGCATTTTGCATGGTACCAAAAAAAAAAATAAGCTTCACAGTGAATCTTCCAAGCGTTTAGAAGAGATGTCTCTTCTGTACAGGCCTTCACAGGCCTCTGAGGCCCCCAGGGTACAGCGTAAAGTCCGGGCCTCACACTGTTTATAGCTCCAATAAAACCTTGTTTGGACGCAAGAGAGAATCCAAAACCAACCAGCTCCATCATAAGGTGATGGGGTGGCATCAGGATGTAGATAGAGGAGACCTAGGACAGTGAGTGGGGTACACCAGGCACAGAATACTGGACAGGAAAGCCATGCTTCTGCTTGGTTGCTCACTGTGGAGAGCAAGACCAATAAAATGGCATTGGTCCGATCAAGAGAGCATAAATTATATAAAACAAAGTAGTCTCTCATGTCAACCAAGATGGCTGCCAGTCAGCCATGACACTTTGGTTCAAGACAGAAACTACCTAAGTCACGCTAGACGACACATCTGGCAAGGAGACACACATAAGATATCTGCACATGTGCTCAGAACAGCTGTGTCTGCAGAGTGGGACCACCATAGATAGTCCCAGGGGAAATTCCACACTTGCCAGCAGGGGTCCACTTATCAAGAGACCCGGACGGGAGGAGCACACCACTTCCCAGGGATAACTGAGGCAGGTTCCGGACCACTGTGGAGACAGCCCAGCCCCACACACGAGAGTGCTGCTCCATGCCACGCTGATCTCCCTTAGCATCGGCGGCCGGAGGCTCTGCTCTACTGGACTGAGGACTTCGTCTGCCCTGCTGCCCACCTGGCTCTGGAGACCCTTCCTTGCAAGACTCTGACAACTCCCCTGCCCACCGTGCTGTCTCCCGGACCTGCAGACCAAGACTCTGGTACTCGGGTCGTTATCCTGCATTGATTGCTGTGTGTGTGTGTGTGTGTGTGTGTGTGTGTGTGTGTTATATTTCTCTTAGATTGTTAGAGTATGAGTAGGATATTAATGCATGTTGATGCTCTACTTTGAGTGAACCTGCATTCAATAAAAGCTGAGTGAACAGCACAGTTACTGTGTGTGACTCTTGTCTGCTCCTTGGTGCCAGGCTGCTCACAGGCAGAGAGCCGAGCAGTTGCCCCGCTGACTTACAGACAAGTCTATATCACGAACGTACACTCACAACACTGTCTCTTCTTGTCATTCGTCCACCTCTGTGTGCTTACAGTGGCCCTCCTGGCTGCAGAGCCTGCTGCCATCTGATCGCCTCTCAGGTCACGTTTGTACGAGGGTGATTCAGGGTTGACTGGGTCCAGCCAGTGTTGAGTGCTCCACTTCCTGCCTAATCAGTAGAGGGGGAAGGGTTGCCACAGGGTCAAGAAGCAGGAATGCGGCAGGCTGGCTGTGGCAGGTGAAAGGTGGGAGCCCTGGCTGGCCAAGGCAAGAGAAGTGTAGGTGGGAAAACAGTGCCTGGCCTGGCGGTGACCCCTTGCCTGGCATCCTCATGGACACAGACACTGGTGCTGCGTGGGTGTCACACATGCGTCCACTGCGCAAGCACGGTGCTGGTGCAGCTGATACTTTCACTGATGATTCCATCAGCGATTGTAAGGCTCTTGCTTCCGCTAAGGCTGTCACCTCCTCTCCTCCTCACAGTGTGGACTCTGCAGCAAGGGACGGGGTCTTCTTAGCCAGTTTATCAGCTTTAGCAACAGAAAGAAAATATGAGGCCTTCAGCCGCAATGCAGTTGCATCTTTACATAGAAGGTAGGGACTCTGGACCTTTAGAGAAGCAGTCCCACGTCCTCATGCAAGAACTGAGGATAATAATGCTCCTCCGCATCTGGTATGCAGGTTTGTTGTGACAACAAAATGATTTAATATTTGCAAAATGTTAGTGCAGGGCCTGACAAAATAAGCGCCATACGAGTGTTCTTGTTTGTTTGGTTTTTGAAGTTCAGGCATGTCAGGTAAGGGGTAAGTGTTTTAAAGTAACAATGATTTTTACAATTCTATGCCAGTTGCCTTCCCATACACACTATTCCTACATCTTGGATACACAGGAAATCAGCTTCCTCAGAGGTGTGTGAAATCCTGGGTGGAGACAGCTGGAAAAAACAAAATAAGAAGCAGCACGGTTGTTCCTGTGGTGATTTTACAATGAACTGCCGAGGAGCACAGAGCACCCACAAGATGCGGACCACACCTGCGGTCCCAGATGGCAGGATGCCCTGGCTGGGCTGGAAGAGATAGGAACAGCCACCGCAGGCATGAGCCTTCCGTGGTGGCCACCCCTTGCAGTTACCACCCCCCCCAGAGCCCGGCACACAGCCTCAGCTCTATCATATGTTGCCCTTCCCAGTGTCTATCAATCACATGACTCATGTCACTTTGTCATAACAATGATCACTATTGAAAATATGTGTTTATGATATCCGTGTCACTAGGGTGTAAGCTTATCTGTCTCATTCTCGGTAGCCCCAGCCCCTGGCACGATGCTTGACGCATGGTAGATGCTCCGTAAGTATTTGCTGAAGGCATGTACGGCTGTAGTGTCAGAGAGTACGGAATTGAAAGGCAACACAGCACATGTTCTTCTGTTTTGCCTGTTTTCACCTTTGTGTCTCGTTACTGGGGGCTAGGCACTGGTTCCCAAGCGCTGGGGTTCTGCAGGCAGGAGGTCCCGTGTGAGAACCGCTAACCACCCGAGCAGGGCCCTCCCAACTTTCTCTTCAAGGCTTTCAGTTCTTGCGTGACTACTGGTTGATGGGACGTTTGATTTAAAGTCTTAGCTAAGTGCAAAGGGGCTGGCTGGTGCCTGGACAACCCTTATTCTCAAAGTTTTTACACACTCCCAAAAGGACTTCCTGGACAGAGCTCCGGACATGCTTTTTCACTCACTCCTCTCGAACATCGGTTGTAAAATTTACCATTTTATATGTCCAGATGGAACATGAGCCAGGCAGCTCAGTCGTTCAAGTCAAAGACAAAAAACCTAATTAGGGGTCACAGATGCGTTTATAAATACAGCCAAACCAAGCTTTTGGGTGGTATTTCTCACCAGGACCACGCTGGCGTTTGCCTGGGATACTGCCCTGTGGGATGGGACTGTCTCACGAGCCCCTCCCTGCACAACTGTGTGCCAGGAGCTCGGGGTCAAATAGCACACCACGCGTCTCCAAACACACCCACTGGGGTGGGCGGTGAGACCTGCTCCTTGGGGGAAAGTGAATTGCTTCACTTTACCTTAAATGCGGTGTGTTCAGTATCATCTTGTTTGGGCCATTTTAAAAATTAGTTTTTAATTACAGAAGAAATACATTCTCTTAGTAAAAATGTATTTCAGATAAAGCTGAAGTCTCCTTTGACATCGACTTCCAGTTTTAGTCACCTCCTCACTTTTCTGAGGAAATGAGTACAGTTTCTGCCCCCCCAGACCCTTTGTTATGGGTTTGCACACATACATAGAAACCTGCGTACAAACCAGCATAGTGGAGGGCTGCTGGTGCGTGTTTGACCGTCTATTTCATCTGCAACTTGAGACTTTCGCCCAGCAGTCTATGTTGAAGACCTCTGCACGTCCGAACACAGAGAGACGCCCCATCCTTTGTAGCGGTGGCACCATATTTTACCGTGTCCATGGGTCTCCTGGTGAGAGCTGAAAGGAAATTACTACCCTTTGAGGTGTCGCCTGTGGTCTGGTCACAGGACCGGATCAGACAAAAGCTGAGGTCATTGTGAATCATCGCATTCAACCCGCTTCAGTCCACAGAACAAAGCAGTGCCTTGACTTGAATTTGGAAGCAGTATCTCTAAGCTCGGTTTGCCGACTGGTGTGTAAACCCAGCTCTCTGCGTCTCCTGCACCCAAACGGATTAATTTCCTGCCTTAGACTCTCACAAGCCATTTTCCATCAATAAGTTCTGGTTCTAAGAGAGCTGGTTTGAGGATCGCCTTTGACCCTTAACCAAATAATGCATAACGAAGAATGTTTACTCCTACGGGTAATTATGGGTCTATGAAGTGAGCGCCTGATATCAGGCACTTTCAACCCTTATCTCCAGGCCTCACAACAGCCTTTCTCAGTAGGCGTCACTAAGGCATTTTTATAGATGAGAAAACAACCTCGGGAGATTAGCTGATTTGCTCAAGTCTGTTTCGTTAGTAAGTGGAGAGCCAAGTTTGTTCCTTGATCTCAGGTGATAAATTATGATTCATCTACTTATTTATTCAACGAGATTTATTGAATGTGTATAAAGTGCTGGAAATGGCACTCATCCCTAGGAATAGACAGTAAACAAAGCAATAAACAAACATGAGATGTCCGTCCTCATAGAGCTTACCTCCTAGTGGGGCAGATCACTAGGAAGTAAACAAACACATACTATAATTTAGGGACTGTTAAGTACCATCAATGAGAGAACAGTGAGTTACAGAGGGGCTTCTTTAGAAAGAGCATTGAAAAGGCCTCCCTGAGGTGATGATATTCACGTGGAGACCTGAATGAAGCAAGAGAGTGAGCCATGCTGCAGTCGGAGAGCAGTGGGTGCAAAGGCCCTGAGGTAGGGCCCGCTGAACATGTTCAAGGAACATCACACGCTGGTGAGACCAGACTGGGTTCAGTGAGGCAGAGAGATGGAGGGGAATCAGAGAGGAAGCTGGGCCCTGACCACTTGAGCTTTCTGGACCGTGGTTAGGACTTTAGATCAATTCTGACTGTGCTGGGAAGCCTTTGGAGAGTTTTGAACAGGGAAGGAGTATGATCTGGCTTAAGATGTTAGAGAATCTTCCTCATTCCTGTGTGAAGAAAACATTGCAGGTGAGGCAGAGTAGATTCAGGGACGTGGGCTAAGAGGCCGCTGTTGGAATCCAGGGAAGAGAACATAGTGTTGTGGGCCAGAGTGGTAAGCTTGGAGAGGGTAGGGTGTGGTTGGATTTGGGGTATTATTTTGAAGGTAGAACTGGTAAGGCTTTTTGAAAATTATAAACTTTAAAGAAGAAGAAGAGCAGTTAAGAATAAATACTGGGTTTTTGCCTGAGCATCTCTTTGGAGATGATACCATCTACTGAAATTAGAAAGCCTGGTCTGGGGTGGGGAGTAGGAGAGAAAGTTTGGGAAGGTAGAGAAAGCTCTATTTTGACACATTAAGATTAGACCTGCAGATGGAAGCGCTAAGTCAGCAATGGGTCCATCAGGAAGAGAGTCCAGGCTATAGAGAAGAGTTTGGGAGTCATTGACATATTTACAGGTATGGGCCTTGACGCGTTTAACGGGGACTGACTAAACTGTTCATGTAGTTTCTTGTCTGCTGTGTGCAGGTCACAGTATTTTGTAGCAAAACAGACATGCTGATTATTCTCAGTGGCCTGCTCCTTAGCCCAGTATGTCCCCAGGAGTGGCCTTGACTTCTGTTGTTAGTAAATGTATTAGATGTTAGAGTAAAAACAAGCTTAGAGATGATCAAATAGGACCTCCAAAGTCTTTCTTCAATTTACAGCTGAGGAAACTGGAGCCTAGAGAGGTCAGGTGACTTGTTATTAAATAATAATAAATCTGTTTAAAATCTACTGTTTCAAAACCACTTACATGGCACTAACAGTATGTCCAAAGTGCAAAATCTATTTCATATGTCCCATCTACCTTAGGAACCCAAGTGTACTTGAATTCTAGTAAGCGCAGTACAGGAGACCTCAAACTGTGGTCAGCTTTGGCCATGCTTTAACAACTCCGTATTAGTCTTCCATTGCTGCAATAATAAGCCACCATGAACTTGGTGGCTTAAAACACATGTTGATCATCTTACATTCTATAGGCCATAAGTCTGTGATGGCTCGTACTGGGCTAAAGTCCAGGAGTCTGCAGGGCTGTGTGAGATTCTCTGGAGCCTCTAGGGGAGAATCCGTTTACCTGCCCCACCCAAATTCTAGAAGTTGACCCCATTCCTTAGGTCATGGCTTTCCTTCTCCATCTTCAAAGCCAGCAATGTTGTGTCCCTGTGGCCCTTAATACTGACCGTAATGATGTCTGCAAAGCTCCTTTGGCCAGGTAAAGTGACATATTCGCAGGTTCTTGGGGAGCCATTGTTCTGCCTCCCACAGCTGCTCTTGTCCTGTCCTAGGAAAGAGATAGAGGCAATCTGCTCAAGAGGATAAGCAACCCTGATGCATTTCTAGGCCCTTCTTATCATCAAGGATCTAGAACTTACTGTATAATGCCAAGAGTTAGCAACCTTCTCTAGATCTGCTACCGAGAACTTTGCAAAAGAAAGAAGCTGGATTGGTGTGTAGAAAAGAAAAGGTACCCCTTTGGATAGGTACCTGGCCCTGGAAAAAAGCTCTGGTGGTTCTGTGGGAAAGGAAGATGCAGTGTGCTGGGGACAGCGGAGCGACAAAAGATGCTGTGAGAAGGTTGGTCAGGGTCAGTCCTGGGGACACAGGTTGGAGTGATCACAGGCCTGCCCTTGTGGATAAATGTATGGGCCTGGACCGCAGATGTTGGACTACCTGTGCTAGGGAAAGGTGAACTCAGGCACATGGGCAGTGCAGAGATGTGAGCATGAAAGAATGATGGAGCCCTGACCAGTGCGGCTCGGTTGGTGGGACGTCATCCCGCAGAGCGAAAGGTCGCTGGTTCAGTTCTGGGTCAGGGCACACGCCTGCGTGGTGGGCTGGTCCCCAGTTGGGGCATGTGTGAGCGGCAACCGATCGATGTTTCTCTCCCCCTCTTTCTCCTTCCCTTCCCCTCTTTCTAAAAATAAATAAATAAATTAGTAAATAACCTTTCAAACAAAACCAAACAACAACAACAGACAAGGATGATGGGGTACTGCTCGGGCTGCAGCTCATTCTGTCCTAGGCATCTAAAGTCAAGCAGACCTCGTGCTGCAGGATAGATTCTTCTCTTCCCAGCCCCATCTGTGTGCATTTGAGATTGGTTCATAGTGCTTCTGTGGATTCAACTTTGACCTATTTGTGCGAATAATTATCCTGGCCTTATTATGCAAGGAGAGTATTCTCTCTTCTCTTGTCTGGGTCCCATCTCTGAGCTTCCCTGTACAGGCACATCACTCCTCCCTGACCTCAGAAGAGCTGTGTGAGGCTGAGGCGTGTGGGTGACTGTGTGTTGGGGATGGAGAAGCAGGAGGGCGGGGCTTGTACCTGACTCAAGCGCCTGTCATAGTGCTAACAAATAACAGTTCCCTTCTGAGGTCCTCCGTCACCCATTCTAACAGCTTATCTTCTTCCCCCCAGCCCTGGCCCACTAATCACGGCGGCAACTAAAAACAGCCCCATGGGGAAGTCACCAAGGCCTTCCCCAGACAAAATTATCATACTAGCTAAGCACTTCTGCTCAGAGTATGTGAGTGGAAGGCGATGCCAGTCCTCAGCAGGGCTGGGCGACACTTTCTGGCTTACTGAGGGTGCTGTATGGGAAGAAATTCCCTAGAACAACCCCCAAGTGGGAACCACTGCCCTAAATATCAACTGTCCTCTCACCAGTTAATACAATCACCCCCCAGAATTCCTGCTACTCAGTTTTGGCCACATTATGACCAAGGTGGTGCTCACCTCAGAGGATCTTGTAAAAAATACTGACACCTGGGTCTTACCCCAGAGACTCTGATTGAACTGCCTGGAGTAGCTATTTCTAGGTTCCCAGTGACCAGTTACCAGGATACTTCCTTTGTGAATAGCCTAGAGGCTGGGGTGAGGGTGAGGGTAGCGGCATTGAAATAAGCACTTCCCTTTGACTGGCGAAGGTTTTCATTAGCTCTTCCTCTTTAATTTATTCTACTCTTTCTCCGTCCTTTCCTTCTACCCATTTTTATTGTAATTATTTAGAATAATTGTACAGTCCCCTTTTGTTCATCCAAGCTATTATTTCACTGCAACAAAAGGTGAATGAGAAGGCAGCGCAGTCTACAGCTTCTTTCATGCTTTGTTCCCTCTGGGCTGAAAGTCTTGCTGCAGGAGCGGAGGGGGCGCTGGGCCGGACGCTGGACTCGGGGTAAATAGGAAATGAATCCCCGTCCAGCAGGGCCCAGCCTGGGCCGCTCCCCAAAAAGCACAGGTTGAAGGTGTTTCTCAGACTCTCCAGGTTTCCTTAATGGTTTCATGCTCAGACCTAAAGGAGACCAAAACTCCAGCCCTCTCTACTACCCCGTAGATTTCCGAGTCTCTGAAAGAAAGCACTGTGTGCTGGGAATGTTTTCTTCTGCCATCTGCCAGGCGGAAATGAGGGTGGGAAAACGGCCAGCTCAGCACTTCCATTCTAGTGTTTACAAAAGAAGAATCAAAGATTCTTATTATCTGTGAAGCCTAGTTTTTCAGAATGTCATTCTTTCATAGCCTGATGAAATTTACCAAAGAGTCTTAAACTTGGGTGTCGTTGGTTTAAAAAGCCACGCAACCTTTGGGTTCTGTATGGGTGGGCATTTATGGGAATTCTAGTTTTGCATTGTAGACTACATGCTACTAGTGTAGGATTAGAGATCAAAAGATGGGAGGAAAATGGTTTCCATGTCCAAACGTGGCTGGTTGATATGTCCCAAGTTAAAAAAAAAAAAGTGTCATTTAATTGATGGCTCTATTAGCAATAACCTATGGCTCATCAGAACCTGACCTTAATCCACTAAGATACTCCTGGCTCAACTGACCAATACTGTGGCTCCAATTTAATCTGAGTGCATACAGACCTGCAGAGGGATATGAGGTCTGTCCAGAAAGCATCCAGCCATGTACTGTGAAAAACAGAGATACTTACTGAACAAAATTCAAGATACAAGAAACACTGTATATAGGACAGTGACGCCTCAGTCCCCTTCAAAGTAGGTACCTTGGGACCTCACATAGTTCTCCCAATTGCCATCAGCTTCCCTGTCATATTTTCCTGAATCTCATCGACAAATCTGAAATCTCTTCCCTTTCAAAGATGATTTTAGTTTTGGGAAAAGCCAGGAGTCACAGGGCACCAAATCTGGGCTATGGAGGGGCTAAGTCACCTGGGTGATTTGATGTTGCACCAAAAAACTCTGCATGAGATGTGAGGCATGAGTGGGTGCATTGTCATGATGAAGCTGCCAATCACCAGTTGCCCACAGCTACAGCCTCATGTATCACCCGAATGGTTTCTGTGGAGGAATGTTAAGCTTGATGCAAAATTTGATGCAGATTCATTGCTCTACTTGCTCAGTCATTCTGAATGTAACAGCCACACAGTACACACGCTCACTCAATGGAGTCTACCTCCCCCACTGACTAGTACAGTGAAGTCGTCATTGTTCACACATGTGCATTCCAGTCCACTCTCCTTGGCTGCCAGCTTACATCAATGTTTCGTAAATGGTTGGACTTTTTCCAGACAGACCTTGTATGCACATATGTTTATATGATACATAGACACTTGGCATATATTTAACCTAAGAATATTCATACTGTGTGGAATACTACACATATGTTGTGCAGGTCATGGGCTCATTTGCTCTCAGATCCATTTCTTACCTTTTACCTGCTCTGATTACTACAGACAGGTCACCTGGGTTCCACTGGGTCTCAGGTTCCACTGGGTCTCAGCCGATGAGAAGCAGTGGAGGAAGGGAAAGGCCAGGGTGTTTCTCAATAAGCTTCCTGCCCTTGAATGACATCTGTGACAGTTGCTGTAGCAAGGCCCCAGCTTCAGCCAGAAAGGCCTGCTGTGGCTCCAGCTGCCATCAGTGACGCCAGCCCCCAGGCTCCCATAATGTCTTCTCCTCCAAGTGTCCCTCCAGCCCAGGGTTGGGAGTGACTTCCCACTATCACTGACTGCTCAAATCATCATCACTGTGTCACCAAGTCTCTGCATTAGATTCCCTCTTTTAGAAACATGTCGTGGTTCCCGTTGTCCCGGTTAGGCCCTGACCACTAACGTATTTCATGCTTCAAACACGTTTTCCTTTAACATGGATTAGCTATCAGCAAATTGCTTCATTAGGGTTGTGGTTACCCATCTATTATTATCTATAATTGTTTGTTTGAAGGATAGTTTGTAATCAATTGAAGTTATTATTACTTGCCAGTAAGATTTTAAAGTGCTTAAATTTCATAAATGCATGTGAATCCCACCAAAGAGAGCTTCAAAGCAGTGGCCTAATTTTACTCAGTATGTTTGTATGATAAATGTAATGGAAATAGTGAGTCATAAGCCATTATTATGTTATTCATAATAGAACTAGTATTGTATTTTGCAGAAATAGCCCACATCCATTCTTGAACTAATATACATGCTGGCTTCCAGCAATAGCATCACGGAGGAATGGCCCGGTAGTAGTTACAGTAAAACACTCATAATAACTTGCAACTCAGAAGTAATTTATATCTCCCTCTTTAAATGATTTATTTGGATCATTACTTGCAAGGTCTTTCCTGAACCTTTGCCTAAAACCCTCTCTCCTGCTGAGTGCACATTCAGATGGGCTGTAGCATTCCAGGAGGGGAATGCATTAGCAAACCGTCTTCTAAGAGCCCTCAACTAAAGCAAATCATTTTGCCTACCCCTTCCATTCTTCCTTCCCTTCCTCACTTTGCCCAGACTTAAAGGATCCTACAAGTGTGAGGAAAGCAGGTAGAAGACCAAAGACTTCCAACATGGGACCTGGCACTGTATCTGTTGAGAGAGTGTATGAATGTCTGATTGAAGAGGGCAGGTTAAGCATGCTTGAGTTTATCCTCACCAAGACCCCACTGAAACGATAAGAAAGGGATTGAAAAAGTGATAAATACCCAGTTACAGCAGAAGGACTCTCAGCACATGGGAGATTTTAAAGAGTTTCTAGTGGGTGAACAGCGGGTGGAGGAGTGGAGGCAGAGGAAAGAGCACAGAGGAACATATTACACGAGCGGGAGGTTGGAGCGGGCTGGGACGGGAAGGAAACCCTTTGGAAAGCAGAACTGGGTCGCTAGGCAGTTCATAAACACCGGGTGAGTGAGTGCCCGAGCCAGAGTCCCAGTGATCGACAAAGGGGCACAACGGAGCAGGTGGCCTCTCACCTCACTTGGCAGCCACATGGACTCTCCCTGCTGCCTCCCTGCATCCCAGTGAAACACAGCAACCTTGTTCTCTTCTCTGCAAAAGGCAATGGTCCCAAAGGGAATCCCCCTGACACGCTGGCACTCAGGAGTTCCCTAGCTAAATAGTGGGATTTCTGCCAAGTAATCATAGTGAAAGTAATAGAAACGGCAAACAGTTATATAGCACTGTGGTAAACATATTATATATTAATTCATTTAGGGCTCACAACTGTGGGAAGAAACCAAAGCACAGAGTGGTTCGATAACTTGCCCAACATCACACAGCAAGGAACTGGCAGAGCTAAATCACCACAAGGTAAAAGCCAAACTAACAAGCCCCATCCAGGCACTAAAAACACAAAGTACCAATTAGCATTTTACAGCCTCATTTTGAAGTAAAGACAACTGGGGATGACCAGGTATTTGAGGAAAGATCACAACATGGAAGATAGCTGAAGGCCCTGGCCAGGTAGCCAGCTCTGTTGACTAGCATACCGTCCTGATACACCACGGTTGCAGGTTGGGTCCCCGGTCAAGGCACATACAAGAAGCAACCAATGAGTGCATAAATCAGTGGAAAAACAAATTGATGTTTCTGTCTCTCTCCCTTTTTCCTCTCTCTCTAAAATCAATCAATCAATCAATCAATAACAGATAAGTAAAAATCAACACAAGAATGACCCAGAGGAAAGAGTAAAGATAAGAAACAGAAGAGAAGGGAGAAACCTCCAGTTAATATTCTCAGATATTTAGGAAGCTATTGCATCATGAGAGAACAGGATGCAATGAAAAAGGAACCATCAGAGAAGTGTGAATAGCCTCTAGAAATTAAAAACACATTTGTAAAAAAATAAAAACTTCAACAGAAGCATTGCAATATAGATTCAGAGAAATCTCCCAAGGAAAGGACAAAGAGATGGAAACCATAACAGAAAAAAACAAGACAGAAAGAAATTGTACAGGGCTGATCCAGGACATTCCACATCTGACTAATAGAAGTTACAGAAAGAAAAAGATGAATAATGGGAAATATAAGACATTTCCCAAGGTGAAGAATCTGAGTCTCCTTGATGTAACTATCAAATTTACCATAGGGGATATTATACCATCGGGGATATTTATACCTCTGTGACATTTGTAATCTGTTCTGTGACCAAGACTGTCTTTCGTGCTCTCGCACTAGGCTTGCTCTACACGTACTGAAAGTAAGTACCAGGGCTGACATTATTGTAACCATAAAAAGACTGTTGGCTGCAGGACTAGCAATCACTCCAATCACATGTTTTCCTCCACACACCCTGCCCCGCCCCCATGGAGTTTGTATTTGCCCTTCTGAGAATCTTTGCCATTATTTCATCCTCAAGTCTATCTAATCTCCTTATCTAATCAGGCATTCTATCAAACCCCCTTCCCTCCCCCGAGGCCCCCCTGGTTCCAGTCTGGGCAGTTTGCTCTCTAGGCCCCTGCCCAGGAATGTCTGGGTGTCTTCACTGCAAGATGAGTTTGCTTCCTGGATTCCACATTTTGTTCTTTCTGGTCTGAAGGAGCTCTGTTTACTGAAGCAGGTCCTCAGGGAACGTTAGAAAGGGTGTGTAAGTGATACGTTTTCTTTGACCTGTACTCAATTTTCGAGTTTAATTGATACCTGGGCTAAGAGTCGACTTTTACATCGCAAATCGTTTTTTTTCTTGGAATGTTGAAAAATTGCTTCAACATCTTTTAGCATCCAGTGTTGCTAATGTCAAGTCAGATACCGTTCAAATTTTTGTTCTGTTGGTAAGCCCACTTTTCTCCTCTCTTCTTACCCTCTTAGCATGGATACGTTATGCAATAGCAATATCTTTGCTGCTTATTGCTTAAAGGTATGGGGATGTCTACCAGAAGAAGTGTCGAAAGGTGAGAAGCGGTTGCCTCTGCCGAGTGGGACTGGGGAGACAGGCAACGGTTGTGTTGATTTATTTTTCTTAACAATATGCATGACTATTTTGACAAAGCTTTAAAATGCTAAAACCTGGGTTACAAAACTATAAGGAAAAGAGGGCCAAAGAGGATCGCACCAGTGAGGATTGTGCTACCTCTGGGTCAGAGAGGCAGCTGTGCTCAGGGCTCAGCGGGGAGGCTGGGGCTCCTAGAGGGCTGGCCTTGTTGCTGTTGTTTGTTAATTTTATTTTTCAGTTACAGTTTCCATTCAATATTACCTTGTATTACTTTCAGATGTACAGCATAGTGGTCAATATACTGAATATTTCTGGTACCCACCTGGCACCATACATAGTTATAACATTGTTGACTATATTTCTTATGCTGTACTTTACATCCCTGTGACTGTTCTGTAACAACCAATTTGCTTCTTAATTCCATCACATTTTTCACCCTGTCCCCTAAACCCCTTTCCTTCTGGCAATCATCAGTCTGTTCTCTGTGTCTATGAGTCTATTTTGATTTTGTTTGTTTATTTAGTTCATTAGATCTGACATGTAAGTACATATAAGTAAAATCACATGGTATTTATCTTTGACTGAGTTATTTCACTTAGCATAATACCCTGTAGATCCATTCGTTCTGTCACAAATGGTAAGATTTCATTCTTTTTATGGCCAAGAAATATTCCACTGTATATATGTATCACACTTTTTGACCCACTCCTCTGTGGATGGGCACTTGGGTTGCTTCCATATCTTGGCTATTGTAACTAATGCTGCAATGGGCAGAGGAATGCATACATTCTTTCAAATTAATGTTTTGGGTTTCTTTGGATATATGCCCAGAAGTGGGATCACTGAGTCATCAGGCAGTTCCATCTTTAATTTTTTGAAGAGCCTCCATAATGTTTTCCACAGTGGCCACCCCAGTCTGCGTTCCCACCAGTGCATGGCGCACGAGGAGCAGTGCCCAGGGCTCCCCTTGTCCACGCCCTCGCCCGCACTAGTTGTTTGTGGATTTACTGATGACAGACAGCCACTGTGACAAGTGTGAGATGTAAATACTTGAATGAATGAGTGAATTTAAGTGAATGAATGAGTGAACATGGCAGATCAGACACTGAGTGCAGTGAGGTTGCTCCCAGGTGTTACGTTACTTGCCTTTCTCTTAGATGGTTTCTCAGGAGCGATCCTGGACTCCGGCAGTTGTCTCTGGTGACACTCCAGTTGTTCCTCCTGCAAGTGTGGTCTTGCAGGACAACACGGTTGTGGCCACTTCTGCAGTTTTTCATATCCTCCCATGAAATCAATACCTGGGCACCTAGTCCTATGCTAGCTCCCAAATTTCTTCAACCCAGCTTCTCCTTACTGCACTTGTTGATTTCATAAGCCAATAATCCCTTCATTCTCTCTTACTAAAAATGCAGATTAAATCGTATCAAGGTACAAAGCTCTTTAGAAGTTCTATGCACACACACAAAATGCTTTCTTCTCAAAGTCAACTTTTTAAAAATACCATAAGCATTATTACAAAGAAATCATTACCAACCCAGAGAACCTCTAACACTTGGCATCTCCCAGGAGAGCTGCCTGCGAATCCTCCTTAAATCTTGCTCTCATCATGGAATTGCTGTGCTTCGTAAACCCAGCTGCCTCTTGTCCGAACTCCTCTGCACACTGTTGATAGCCACCTACAAGCAGGCCCCACCTTCCCGATCCAACTCCCTGATTCCCCTTTACTCCCAACGTGCATTGTCTACTTCATAGCCAGGCAATAACCATTCTCATCTCTGCCCCTTTGTCCAGATCCCTGACACCTTCTCATCTTTCCCTTCCACCTCTCTCTTCCAGTCAACCTGCAGTGAGGAAATTGGATGGGCAATGGTTTTTCCCAGTACCCCTTCTCTAGGAAGATTTTGGCTCTCTGAGCTCCGCATGCCCTACCGCCAGCTCAGCCCCACTGAGAACCTCATGGTCCCTAGTTTTTTATCTCCAGTGAGCGGGGGCCTTCCTGCTGGAAGAACCCATGGCTTTTACTTCTCTGTACCTCCACACTGCCTAGCACTTTGCCTTTTTGTACAGCGGTGTCACTTTAAAACGCAGTGACAAAGGAACTAAACCCATTTGCCTAAGGACTTGCATGCAGTCCAGGTAGTTGTTCTGCAGTTGGTTCCTGCTGAGCACTGGGAGAACTGCTCATGATTTTCATGATTCTTCTTGAAGATCGTTTCTATCTCTTTTTAAATGGGGATTAGAACCCTTGGGAAGATTCTGAGAAGTCATGTTTCAGCTAAATTAATATATGTGTATTATAATTATAAACTAAACTATATATGTTGTTTAGACAAGGAAGAATTTCTAAGAGGTGAAGATCATGATGAGTGGAAGGAGTTAAGGAAGCTCTGCTCAAAACACAGGAGACCCTCTCTTTCCAAGGAGAAATTTCATAGATTGCATTATAGAGAGAAATGTGGGTGACGTGTAAGAATTGCTGCACAATACCCAGGTGCAGAGCATGCCACGTTTGTGTATTTATCTAAAATCAAATTAAACTTGGCTTCAAGTTCCTACTCCCCAAAGTTGGGGAAGAGTTTAATGTTGAGATCACAGGGTCTCCCTGTCCCTGTCCTCCAGGCTTTCATGGGCCCTGAAAAGTGGGGACATCCTGCTGGTTAGGCCATAGTGGGGGCCATGGTGACCACCGCTTCTTCTGTTACCGCATGTGCTAGCTTTTCCTGCCAGTCGAGGATGGCCAGGGAGGATGATGGAGAGACTTTTTGATGCTGTGCTCCTCTCTGCACTGGCCCCAGGTTATACATGAAATCCCTCATCGAGGCCACCAGGCAGAAGTGTATAGTTCTCAGGAGCCACAGGCTTGCAAGTAGCCTCCCACCTGAGTACCTGCAAGGGTCAGGGTACACAGACTCCTGCCACCCTGTAAACCTGCACCTGCTGTTCCTATACACACACAGGGACTTCTCCATCTCAGGGAAGCCAGCATGGGCCTGGGCACACTTCTCTTCTTGAATTGCAGCAACTGTCTCTCCCGTCCGGAATAATTCTTAATAAATCTAGCTTTCAAACAAAGATCTGAGTGGAGGCCCTTCATTCTGGGGCCTAGGAACTTCTCTGTTTAATACTCTGGAACACAAAGGGCCATTTGTTTTCCCCTGAGGAAGGAAAGCCTAGAATTTAAAACTCAAGGCCAAGAAGAAAATTACCTTATCATTCTTTTCTGCTGATAAGGGCTCAGCAGTAAAAGGATGAGATACCAGTTAACTTCTCCATCACATTTGGTCTCACGGGTGAACACTGAGCTTGTGAGGTGTGTGTGTGTGTGTGTGTGTGTGTGTGTGGTGGGGGTGGGGGTGGGGGGACTAGAAGCATTAACAAAGGACCCCTGATGAAATCTCAAAGGGCAGCTTAGAAGGGGAAGCCATGGAAAGAAACCTGAGCCACGTGTCTGCAGCATTAACTGTAGCAGGTGCCGCTGTGTCCTGTGACCATTTGAAATGAGGAAATGGCAATTTGCAAAGATTTCCTGTGCAGCAGTTGGACCAGGGCTGGTGTGAGGAACAGGATAACCAATACAGAGAGTCTCCGGGAGGGCAGGGGTTGGGGGGCCAGGGCCTGAGCTCCCTCCCCTCGCAGAGTCATACAGTGTTGGGGGATGGTGGGGGGGGGGATTGCTCCTTTTTCTAACTCCTATAAAGAAAGGTGTTAGAGGACTGATAAGGCCCTGCTTAGGAAGGACAGTGTGATAAGCCAGGGAAAGCCTGGGTATTTGGTTGTCTATTAAGATTGTTAAAACTCTACACTAAGACCCAACCTTGTATTAAAGTTCAGCCAAACAGCAGGGAGACAGGAAGCATTCAGACAACTGAATGTTGATAGAGGAAGGCCAGGGAGAGAGAAATCAGGAGACACTAGCTCCGCCCATCCTCCTCCCCACCCCTCATTCTGCACCCTCCTCCCCTCCCCTACTCCACCTCTTCCTAAAAGATCAGTCAATGGGTTATGCACCTGTTAAGCAGTAGCCAGGTTGCCTGGCTAATGTTGCTTTAAGCAAATATGGAGAATTTTTAAAATAAATTCTCCCTTAGACAGAGTAGGGCTTTTAAAGATGATTATCACTGTCAGACTTCCTTACTCAGGATTGTAAGCAACCTGAAAATGATCTTTAAAGGTGTATTCTGTATAGATCTCTTAGAATGGAGGAATTGGGAGAGAAAGGATTTGAGATTTCCTCCATTAATCATTAAGACTGGCTCTTTAAAATTTCATTTGGGAATTATGAATATACTACCCGTTTATTGAGGAAATAATTAGATACTACCAAATTGCTCTTGAAAAAATTCTATACATCAAAATATATATGCGATACTGCTATTTATGTGAGATGTGTTTCCCATATGCTTGACAATTATGGATAGTCTCAATCTTTTTCATAAACATTTGCCTGTCTGATGGGCAAATGACCCTCATTGTATTGTTCTCCATTTCCGTGATGCAGATGAGGTCAAACATCTGTTATGTGATATTTTGTCACTTCTATTTTTTCTACAAATTATTTGTTCATATTGTTTGTCCTCTTAAAAAATTGTTATTTGTTCAGTTAGTACTGATGTACATCTTACCCAAACTTAAATCAATCTTAAAACATTTTTATTTGAATTGGCTCCAGAGTTCTCCAGAGAAATAGAACTAATAGGTTACATAAACAAATGCAGGGAGGAAGGGGGAGAGAGAGAATTTATTACAAGGAATTGGCTCACACCGTTGTGGAGGCCGAGAAGTGCCGTGTTCTACCATCAGCAAGCTGTAGACCCAGGAAAGCCAGTGGCGAAGTCGTGAAAGCCAGGCGAGACCACGGCATAAGTCTCCGTCTGCGGGCAGGAGAATACCGATGACTTCGCCAAGCAGTCAGGCAGAGAGAGGCCAAATTCTCCCTGCCTCTGTCTTTTTGTTCTATTCAGGCCCTCAGCAAATTACATGATGCCCACCCACACTGGGGAAGGCCATCTGCTTTACTCAGTCTACCAATTCAAATGCTAATCTCATCCAGAGACACCCTCGCAGACACACTCTGAAATAATATTTAGCCAGATATATGGGCACCCAGTGATCCAGCCAAGCTGACACACAAAATTTAGCAGTACATGTAAATTTGTTATAATGCGTTGGCCAAAAAGTTCATTTGGTTTTTTCCATATGATGGCTCTAGTAGTGCTTAGTTGTTTTTAACTTCATTTGAACAATTTTG
Organism: Macrotus californicus; assembly: GCA_007922815.1. Classification (NCBI taxonomy): domain Eukaryota; kingdom Metazoa; phylum Chordata; class Mammalia; order Chiroptera; family Phyllostomidae; genus Macrotus; species Macrotus californicus. The sequence goes on from VMDR010000592.1 coordinate 78,405, forward strand.
TTAGCTTGTATTGTGACAGCTGTCTTAACAGTGTGCATTTAAAAAAACTAATCAAAATTGGTAAATTTTTGTGCAGCCATTTTAATATTGAAGATGGGAGAAAATACACAACATTTTTAGTGCATTATGCTTTATTATTTTGAAAAAGGTAAAAACTTGACTGAAACACAAAAAGAAAAAAGATTTGTTTGGTGTATGGAGAAGGTACTGTGATGGATCGAATGTGTCAAAAGAGATTTGCGAAGTTTCTTGGTACTATTGACGTTTTGGTCAAATAATTCTTTGCTGTGGGGCTGTCTTATGCACTGGAAGAGGTTTAGCAGCATCCCTGGCCTCCACCCACTAGAAGCCAATAGTAGGAGATAGCTGACATACTGAAAATATCCAAATCAATAAAGTTATTGGTGAAAATGAAAAATGTGTCAATTATTTTACAGAAAAAGTTAAATGGACTTTTTGGCCAACCCAATAAAATGAAGTTTTATAGTACCACAGTCAGTCGAAAAAACAATATTACTTGATATAACTAGGCAGTTTCTATAATAATAAATAAAAGGCAACAAAAAGATGTTATTCATTACTAGTTAGATAGCATGGCCTACAGAAGATTTTAATCCCGAGCCAAGCTCTTTATAAAAGTGTGAAATCTCAAGTGGACATTAAAGATAACACAACATGTGATTCAGTGTTACTTAATATCCTGCATGGACCATCTCGACCCCTTGGAGTCCACAGTACAGAGCATCCCAAACTTCCGGATACATGCAGGAGATTCTTAGTTTTGATCTGGAGTTTTGATACTCACAATTTGTTAAATAGAAAAAGCAAGTTGTAAAGTCATGGGTGTTATTAACTCAACTCTTGTACAACAAGTAAAGTCAAAAGAATCTTCTTATTCAGTGTACACATGGAGAAGTGGATGAATATCTTAAATATAACCAGAGGAAATTACCATTTTTATAAGTCAAAAGTGATCTGAAGTGGGCATTTCATTATAGTTCCACCTAATAAACCACCAAGAATGTTAACGTTGATTATGGGAAGTGATGATAGAAAGTCTTTTATTATATTGCTTTAAATTATAAGTATGGATTACTTTTGAATTTTTCACCATTGTAATAAGAGCATTTTAAATGAAATTTTTAAAAAAGAGAACACTTAGACTGAGCTGCAAAAAACTATGAATAAGCTGTAAGTCTTTAATTATGTCAGTTATATCTTAATAAAACTGGTGGGGGAGGGGAAGCTGCAAGTCCTAGGGTAGAGCGCACCATATTTTTTTAATTATATTTTATTGACTATACTATTATAGTTGTCCTAATTTTCCCCCTTTGCCCTCCTCCACAAAGTACCCCCCAACTCCCTCAGGCAATCTCCACACCATTGTTCATGTCCAGGGGTCATGCATATAAGTTCTTTGAATATTCCATTCCCTATACTGTACTTTACATCCCCATGACTATTCTGTAACTACCTATTTGTACTTCTTAATCCCCTCACCTCCTCATCCATTCCCTCACAGCCCCCTCCCATCTTGTATCCATTAAAACACCTTATATCCATGATACTGCCTCTGTTTGTTTGTTTTTTTTGCTTAGTTTGTTTTTTAGGTTCAATTGTTGATATATATGTATTTATTGCCATTTTATTGTTCATAGTTTTGATCCTCTTTTTCTTAAATAAGTCTCTTTAACATTTCATATAATAATGGTTTGGTGATGAAGAACTCCTTTAATTTTTTCTTGTCTGGGAAGCTCTTTATCTGCCCTTCCATTCTAAATGATATCTTTGCTAGGTAGAGCAATCTTGGCTCTAAATCCCTGCTTTCCATGACTTTGAATATTTTTTGCCAATCCCTTCTAGCCTGCAAAGTTTCTTTTGAGAAATCAGCTGACAGTCTTATGGAAGTTCCCCTGTAGGTAACTAACTGCTTTTCTTTTGCTGCTTTTAAGATTCCCTCCTTATCTTTAACTTTTGGCATTTTAATTATGATGTGTCTTGGAGTGGGCCTCTTTGCATCCATCTTGTTTGGGACTCTCTGTGCTTCCTGGATTTGTATGTCTATTTCCTCCACCAAATTAAGGAAATTTTCATTCATTATTTTTTCAAATAGATTTCCAATTTCTTGTTCTTTCTCTTCTCCTATTGGCATTGTTATGATGTAAGTGTTAGACTGCTTGAAATTTCTCAGCGGCTGCTTATACTATCCTCATTTTTTTGGATTCTCTTTTCTTTGTGTGTTTCTGATTAGTTGTTTTTTTGTTCTTATGTTCCAAATCATTGATTTGATTCTAGGTTTTATCCACTCTATTGTTGTTTCCCTGTAAATTGTTCTTTGTTTCAATTAGTGTATCCTTCATTTCTGACTGGTTCTTTTTTTATGCTGCTGAGGTCCTCACTAAGTTCCTGGAGCATCCTTATAACAATTGTTTTAAAGTCTGCATCTGATGGATTGCTTATCTCCATTTTGTTTAGTTCTTTTTCTGGAGTTTTGTTCTGTCCTTTCACTTAGGCCATGTTTCTTTTATTCCCTCATTTTGGCAGCCTCCATGTGTTTGTTTCTATGTGTTAGTTAGAGCTGCTTTGACTCCATGTCTTGATAGTGTGGCCTAATATACTAGGTATCCTGTAGGGTCCAGTGGCACAGCCTCCCCTACCGCCCAAGCTGGGTACTTGAGGTATGCCCTCTATGTGAGCCAAGTACCCCCTTCTCTTGTAATTGAGCCTTGGTTGCTGTTGGCAGGTCATTGGGAGGGATTTACCCAGGCCAGTCAGGTGCCAGGACTGGCTGTGACCACTGACCACCAACCTCCTCCCTCCATGGAGGATCAGCTGTGCAGGGGCAGGGTGGTAGAGCTTCAATGTAGTCTGTAGCTGTCCATTGGGTGTGCTGGCCCTGGGGTTTCCCTGGAGCCAAGGTCAGCGCCCGCTGCATTGGCTCGGGGCCACCCTGCCTGAGCTATAAAACAATCTGAGATGACTGCTACTTGTGCTGGGCTTGGAGATTCCTAAGGGAAGCCAGGCTGTGACTCTAGGCTGGCTGCTGCTAGTGTTGGGCCTGGGGCCACTTATCAAGAGGTATGGGGGCTTTGGGGTCACTGAGACCAGCTGTGGCTTATTTGGTAGGATTTAGGAAGTTGTGAAGCATGAACCAAGACCAGTCATTATGGGGTGGGCCCATAAGTTGGATGGGATGGAGTCTCAGGGTATCTCCAGGGTGAGGCAAACAGTGTTAGCCAGGTTGATGGAGTCTCAGATATAGCAATGGCCTGCTGGCTCTTATACTTTGTAGGGGATGGGCTCAGAAAAGGGACAATAGCTTCTGCCTGCCTTTCTGTCTGAGAGAAAACTGTCCTCCCACTCCTACCTTGATGCCAGACACTTCAGTTCCTCCCTGGATGCCACTAGTGCCTTTCAAGCTGCTACCCTGGTGCTGGAGCTCAGAGGGAGTGAGTCTGAGTAAGTCCATGTGTGGGTTCTTTAAGAGGAAATGCATGGGACTCTAGAAGTTTCTTCCACCAACTGAATCCCCACTGAGTTTGCAACCAGAAGTTATGGGGACTTATCTTCCTGGCACTGGAACTCTGGGAGGGAGGCCTAGTATGGGGCTAGGACTCCTTGCTCCCAAGATATCCCTCCTGAATTTTTATCCACCACATGTGGGTGTGGGACCAGCCCATTCTGTGTCTACGCACCTCCTACCAGTCTGGATGGGTGTGGTTTCTTTAATTCCATGGTTGTCAGACTTCCATTCAACTTGATTTATGATGGTTCTAAGTCATAGTTGTTCTATATTTTAGTTGTGATTTTGATGTGGTTGTGTGAGGAGTTAAGCCATGTTTACCTATGCTACCATCTTGACCAGAAGTCCAACACACCATTTCTTTAATCCACCTCAGAACTATTGACATTTTGGGCTAGATAATCCTTTGTTGTGGGGCATTGTCCTGTGTATTGTAGGATCTTTAGCAGTACGCTTGTCCTCTACTTATTGATGACCACAGCATCCCCACCTGATGGCCAAGCGACAGTTGAAAATGTCTTCAGAAGTTGCCAAATGGTCCCTGGGGTGCAGGATTACCTCTGGGTGAGAACCACTGCTCTAGTCCTCAATTTCTCGTCAACGACACGAGACCTTCAACCAACTGCTCTCCCCACTCCCTTAAGGCACCATCCTTCTCTGATTGCACTAATATTGAATCTATAAATGTGTTTTCCAGAAGCTGTTTTTCTCCAGAGCCACTAGAGGGGACACTTTGCAACACAAAGGACAGAACAGAGCCCTCAGTGAACTTTGTTTTCCTCTTCTTGCAGACTTGATTGTCTCTGTTTCCGGTGCTTGGCCTTTAATAAATAGCTTTCGATGTTAAGAGTGACAACCTTTCACCACAAGGCACAAGGAGCTATTTGTATTTGTGCTTTGTGCCATAGACATCTGTGTTTTTAGATATGGTGGAAGGGAGCAAAATGTTCTTTGTTTTAAACATTCTTCATAAGGCAATTGGATGAAGCATATCTCTAAAAAGTTACTCTTTGTCACGAGTTTATGTTCGTGAGATAGTCTTTCCTACAAGTCAGCCGGGCAACTACTCGGCTCGCTGCCCATTGAGCAGCCCGGCACCAAGGAACAGACAAGAGTCACACACAGTAACTCTGCTATTCACTCAGCTTTTATTGAATGCAGGTTCACTCAAAGTAGAACATCAATATACATTAATATCCTACTCACACCTTGATAATCTAAGAGAAATATAACACACACATACACACAGCAACCAATGGGGGATAACGAACTGAGTCTCAGTGTCTCAGAGTCCCAGAGTCTCAGTCTGCAGGTCCAGGAGACAGCACGGTGGGCACAGAAGTTGTCAGCATCTTGCAAGGAAGGACCTCCGGAGCCACGTGGGCAGCAGGGCAGACGATGTCCTCAGTCCAGCAGGGCAGAGACTCTGTCGGCCGGTGCCAAGGAAGATCAGCATGGTGTGAAGGAGCACTCTGGTGTGTGGAGCTCAGCTGTCTCAGCAGTGGTCAGCTCATTTGTACCTTGAAAGTGGTGTACTCCACCCTTCTGAGTCTTTTCGATAAATATCTTGGTACCACTGATGCCAAGTGGGGAATTTGCCCAGGAGCCTGTGGGTGGTACATGGCTATTCTGCTTGACACCCCTGCTGGCAAGTGTGGAATTTCCCCAGGGACTATCTATGGTGGTCCCGCTCTGCAGACATGACTGTTCTGATCACGTGAGCAGATATCTTAAGTGTGTCTCCTTGCCAGATGTGTTTACTCTGACTTAGGAAATTTTCCTCTTGAACTGAAGTGTCATGGCTGACTGACAGCCATTTTAGTTGACGTAAGTGACTCCACTTTGTTTTATATACTGTATGCTGTCTTGATCACACCAATGCCATTTTATCGGTCCTGCTCTCCCCATGCCTCTCCACGAGGGCAGCCCATGGGACAACCTGGCTGGGAGGTGAAAGAATTTGGTTCTCTTTCTGGTCCTGCTACTTTCAGGCTGTGTGATGTTGACTAAGTCTCTTAACATTTCTGGTAAATTATAATAGAGCTAAGGAGAAAGGCTGAGAAGCTAAGTTGCTTGTTTAAGGTCACACACTAAGTTAAATGGTCAAGCAAGGGTTTGGGTCTGACCTGTTGACTTCATGGAATCGTTTTGAAAATCAAATGAGATAGAGTATATGAAAGTTTTGGAAAATAGACAACTCCACACAAGTTAAGGGTGTGGTTTGCAGATATCGTGGGAGTGAGGGGAGGTGATACCTAGGAGGTGGCATGGGAGGGTGGCAGGGGCAGGTCCACAAAGATATTCCTCTGCCAAGAGTTTTAAATGCAGGAAAAGGCTTCAATGCCCCCCAATCCTTCACTGGTGCTGGAACTTCATTTTGGGGACTTACGGGTTTGATCTGCCTCAAAATGGACAGACCACTTGGTGGAGTGTTATTTTATGCTCTTGTGAGTTGTTTAAATACTGTAATGAAAATGAAAGATCTCCTTCAGGCCCTGGCAGAATAGCTAAGTTGGTCAGAGCATTGTCCCAGTGCACCAAGGTTACAGGTTTGATACCTGGTCAGGGCACATACAAAAATCAACCAGTGAATATGTAAATAAGTGTCAACAGATTGATATTTCTCTCTCTCTTTCTCTCTCTCCCCTCCTCTCTCAAATCAATAAATTAAAAAAAAAAATTTCTTCCAACACTGTTTTTTAAACATGTTTTTAAACCCTGAACCACAGTAAGAAATATGTTTCACAGAGGGACCCAGCTCACAGACATTACATAACTGAAACAAAAGTCGTATTTACAATGTACTTGGGCACTTTCTATTCTGTTTTGTTTTGTCACTTGGACCAGTGCTCGTTCTGACTCAAGCAATGGGTCCTGACCTGTAGTTTTAAAGGTGCTGCACTAGAAGGTTTGGTGAGGGGAGAAGAGGGAGCAGAGCATTCTGGGGCTGGGTAGGTGGGTCAGGGGGCATCAAGGAATAGGACATAGGTCCCCAAATATTACTCAGGAAGCCTCAAGATAAACTTTTTATAATCTTCTAGGGGTGATTCTCCGAGACATGATTTACAAGGAAGGAAAATGAGCAACAACCCCAAATCCATCTGAATGAGTGAGGATGGCCACTGGGCAGTAGCCTCTCAGAAGCCATGATTCTGGAGCCCACGCCATCGAGATAAGGTGTAGCTGTGCATAATGCAGCGAGGTTCCACCTCTTTCACCTCATGGCACACGTACACCAATTACTAAAATTCTGTGACACACCAAAAAATATTTTTTGCCTATCTAACAAAAAAATGGGCATAATTTTAATTCATTCACACCAGACAACTGTTGTGTTGGCTGTTGTCATTTTTTATTTGAAAATCTAAGGGAAAAGAGGTCAGTGTCTCCGACTAAGTAGTCATCTATTACACGTTTTAAAAACTCTTGCAGTGCACTAGTTGAAATCACTGGCATAAGGTAACCACCACAAGCAAAATAAAAAGCCCAACATTTATTGAGCCCTTATATCAGACATTGCACTAAGCACTTTATATGAGTGATGGGACATAAATTAAGTTTGAGTGCTCCTTGTTTCCTATTCTTCCTGCCCACTAAAAAGAGCCCTGGCTTTGTCCATTCTTCCTTTGCACCATCAGTAGGAGCACTGGGCAGAAGGAGAAGGACTAGAGAAATGCTGGTTAAGGCTGGAGAAGAAGCTTTGTGGGGAGCTTGGGAGAAAGAAGAGGAGGCTGAAGCTGTGGAGTGTAAGAGGCTTAAGTAGAATGGAAAAAGCATGTTAGGAAGGATTACAGGGAGCTCTGTATGGTATTTGAGAAATGCAAGTGTTGAACATGAGTTCATTTAAAGTGTCTTTTTGGTGACTGGACTGGGTTTCTTAGATTGCAACACCACCCTGAGACTGGCCTGTGTGGGTAGTGGGTTCAGTAGGGTTACATGAGCACCATCTTATTTCATCCGCTTAACAAACCCATGAAGTGATATGTCATTTCCTTTTTTCAGATTAAGAAAAGGAGGCTGGTTGAGTCTAAGAAACCGTAAAGTCATATAGCTAATAAATGGTAGAGCTAGGGCTAAAATTTAGGTCTTTCAATCCCCAAAGTATTACACAAGGTCTTTATCCCCAGTCAGGGCACATATAGGAATCAACCAATGAATGCATAAATAATAGGAACAACAAATTGATGCTTCTCTCTCTACCCCTTCCTCTCCCTCTCTAAAATCAATTTTAAAAAAAGAATAAAATACTTAGGATGAGATTTAAGAGTGTAAGATTTGTACACTAAAAATGACAAAACATTGAAAGAAATTATTAAAGATCTAAATAAATGAAAAGGCTTAGGTTAATGAATCAGAAAACTTAATATTTTTAAGATGGAATACTTCCCAAATTGATCTGAAGGTAGAACATGATCTCTATCAAAATCCCAGCAAGATTTTTTTCAGAAATTGAAAAGATAACCCTAAAAATCCTATGTAAGTGCAAGGGATCCAGAAAAAGCCAAAGCAGTCTGGGAAAAAACAAAGTTGGTGGACTTACACTTCCCAGTTTTCAAACTTGTTTTGAAGCTACAGTAAACGAAAGAGCATGGCATGGCATGACAACAGATATCTAGATCAATGGAATAGAATAGACTCCAGAAATGACCATTAATATTTATGGTCAGTTGACTTTTGAAGAAAGGGTCAAGGCAATTCAATGGGGGAGAGAATAGGTCATTTTAAAAACAAACTTTTAGTTTTAGAACAGTTTTAGGTGTACAGAATTATTGTGAAAATAGTTTTTTTCAACAAATGGTTTTGGGACAACTGGATATCCACATAATAAGAATAATCTGGATCCCTACTATACACCATACAAATTAACTTAAAGTGGATCACAGACCTAAGTATAAGAACTAAAACTATAAATCTCTTAGAAGAAAACCCAGGTGTAAATCTTTATGACCTTGGGTTAGACAATGGTTTCTCAGATATGACACCAAAAGCACAAGCAATAAAAGAGAAGATTGATAAGTTGGCCTTCACCAAAATTAAAAACTTTTCTCCTTCAAAGAATACCATACAGTGAAATGACAGCCCCTAGTCATGGAGATAACATTTGTAATGCATGTATTTACTTCTGGAATATATAAGGAATCCTGACAACTCAAAAAATAAAAAGACAAAAAATGCAATGAAAAAATGGACAAAGATTTGAATAGACAGTCCAACAAAGAAGACATACAAATGGGCAAGTTCATGAAAAGATGCTCAGTCAAGGTCAAAGTGAGATGCACCCGCTAGGAGGGCTAGACTCAAAAAGCTCAACAATAAGAGTGTTGGTGAGAGGTAGGGGGGCGAAGGGATGGGTGAAAAATGCCAAGAGGAGTAAGAGGTACAAAATTGCAGTTACAAAATAAATAAGTCACGGGAATGTAATGTGCAGCGTAGGGAAAATCGGCCATAATATGTGATAACTTTGTCAGGTACAGGTGGTAACTAGACTTACTGCAGTGATCACATCACAAGGTATATAAATGTCAAACCACTATGTGGTCCACCTGAAACTAACATAATTTTGTATGTCCACTATACTTTAATGAAAATTTGTTTTTTTAAAAAAGTTGGTAAGGATGTGGAAAAACCAGGACTCCCCGTCAAATGGGGCAGAACTTTGGGAAACAAGTTGTCAGCCCCTCAAAACGTGAAGCGCTGCTGCCCAATGACCCAGCAACTCTGTTCCTTGGAATCTACCCAAGAAACATGGAAACCTGTGCCCACACCAATACCTGCACTCAAACACTTATGGCAACGTTATTTATAATGGCCCAACATGAAAACAAATGTTTATCGATCAATGTGTGGGTGAACAGAATGCCATGTGCACACGCACATTGTCTGGGCACAAAAAGGAATGAGGTGCTGAGGACGTCTACAACATGAGTGAACTTGGAGAACATCGTGCTAAGTGAAAGTAGCCAGACGTAAAAAGACCATCCTGTATGATTCCATTGCCGTGGACTGTCCCGAAGAGGCAAACCTACAGAGACAGAAAGAAGATTAATGTTTGCTCAGGGCTGAGGGTGGGGGCGAAGGAGGCGTGGCTGACAATGGGTACAAGGTTTCTTTTTGGGGGTGATAAAAATGCTCCGAAGTTAGACCACAGATCACACAATTCTGTAAATACAGGAACTAAAATCCACTGAAGGGCACACCTTAAGTGGCTTAATTTTACCGTATGAAAATTATATCCTAGTGAATTGTTTTAAGTGAATGAGTTGAGAGAAGCTGGAGGTAGCAAGTATAAACAAGTCTTCAAGGGATTCCTTGAACCTGTAAATGTTTTATTTTATTTCTTATAATTATCAGTATGACTGCCTTTATCGTAACAAAGGAGGTGGGCTCTCCAGACAGAGCAGAGGCTAAGCATTTCACCACTTCCTTCTCTGTGCCCCCAAGTCGGTGTTTCACCCACTTCTCTGATTTTCATCCTCTTAGAACCGACCCCAGAACGTACCGTGCACGGATCTGCGTCTCACTTCAGATTTTACTCATCATTTCTTCTTTCCTTTTTAATTCCCTCCGCATTATCCTGGTCCCACAAGACAGGATGAAAAAATAATCAGCCTCTGTTCATCTCATTAGAGAAATCAATACCTGTGTACGTGAAGCCAGCAAGGCCACTGGCCTTTGAGTAAACAGAGCGAGGAGGTGCCCAGAGGCATTTTCTGCAGAGAAAGAAGAAAAGAATAAACAAGCCTTGTGCCAAAAATGCCTGGAACTTAAAGCGCTTTCCTCCGCCCGAGTCAGACTCTGTTGACAGTGACCCTGATCAGTTGCTGCTGCTCCCTTGATTAAAGGTCGTGACTTTCTGCCTCCTGAAAGTCACCTCTGCTGATTCGGAGAGTCAGGCCCCACAGCACACGTTTAAGTCCTCAGAGCATCCACTAACAGAACTCCCAGCACAAGGTAACTTCACTGCCCTCCTGAGCCAAGGACAGGGGTCCAGCGACCAGGCATCCGCCCCGCAGTGGAAGGAAAGCTGTGAAGTGGCATTACTGAGGCCACCAACACCTCCCGATCCCCTTCCACGAGGGGCTGGAAATTCCTGGCTTTTCTTTCTCTTGGAATGAGGAGCTTACCCTAGAATTGTGGAAAAGTACAAACCACAGAATCATAACCACAGAGGGAGAAGGTACCTCCGAAATCGCCCTTATCCTGGGCCCAAAAGCAAACGTTCTCTTCTTACCACCCCACCTCACCTTGGCTTCAGCTCAGCCCCAGAAAGGCCGCTGGCTCCTGGCAGTACAGTGCTAAGGACAGTAACTCCCACCGTCAGGTCCAGCTCTGTTCCCTGTCACTTACAACCCCGCCTCGCACTTTGAAACCACGTTCCAACTCTTTCTCAAGTTCTCAGTCTTTGAGAATGCTATTGTGCCGTCTCTTTGCCTGCCCCAGACTTATGCCTGTGGCTGCAAAACCGCTCCCACCCACACCTCTGACGTACTTTGTCCACCGTAGTCTCGGATTGCGTAGCCACCAGACCTCCCTGGCTCTGTCTTCCTGTTCTAGCTTCTCACCCCCGCCCACTTGGGCCTGAAGCGTCACTGGTCACTGTGGGTATCCCACCAATCCTCAGACCTGGTGCTGACCCTCAAGGGCATGAGGCCTACTACCCTAGACAGATCGTCCCTGATGGCTCCACTAATTTTTGTAGAATTTGGTTTCAAGCCCCATCATAACTCTGTGCCCCCTCACCTGGGCAGGCTGCCCTTGGTCAGTATTCATTCACTCACTGCAGCCACCGAGCAGAGTGGTAAAGAGCACAGGATTTGCGATCCGCCGATACAGGCTCTGCCACCAACTAGCTGCGAGACTGCAGAGGAGTGCTGGAATCTCTCTGAGCATTCCTTTTCTTATCTAGAGAATGGGGAGCAGTAACAGGGCCTACCTCATAGCTTTGTCATGACATAAATGAAATAATCTTTATGAGCCACTTAGCACGAATGTTCACTGGAAGTATTCAGTATATGTTCTCTACTGTTTTATTTTAAAATAATCATTCATTCATTCTTATGTACTTCCTGAGCCCCGCGCCAGGCCCTGGGATATTAATACCCCTCTCAAAGAGCCGTGTCCTCTTAAATCCAGGAAGTGCAAGCTCACCCTGGCACCCAGAGTGCAGAGAACTGAAGCCGAGGACCCTCGCACAAAACAGATGAGAATAGACACTGACGGCTGGGTACTTCCCATGGAGGGTGACAAGAATGTCTTCGACATTTCCACACCTTTTTTAATCCCACTGCAAGTCCCTGGGTGAGAGGGCACCATGAGGACGAGGGGGAGACGAGAAATCCCCAGAGAAACACCCTCCCCTGATTCTCTCTTTCTCAGAGAGCGGCCATGCCTGTGCCGTGCAGGAGGGTGACATTCCTTGGGGAGGCCTGGCTGAATCTGCCTGGGACTGTTCCGGAAGTAGGAAGGATGGCCGGGGGGTGGGGAAGCGGCTGGAATGTTCTCCTGGCCTGCTGCTCAGTACAGGCGAGTGTGCGGAGAGGAGGGCCCTGGACATCAAAGGTTCCTTTTGTCCCCTTCCGAGTGGCAGGGCAGCCCGGCCTCTGGTGATGACTCAGGCCTGGCCCTGACGTCACCCAGGCCCGGCCACTGGCTCCCTCTGCAGCCAGGAAACTGACTGGGGAGTGGCACTCGCAGCTGCAGCAAATCTCAAAATAAGGAGGCAACTGCCTCTGTCCTCTCCATCTCCCCACAGCACACCTTTCTCTTCTCTTCTCCTTCTTTTTTATTTTCTTTAAGACTCATGGGAGGTTTTACTTGTAGATCAACTTTCAAAATGTAAGAAGTCAGAATGGGTGACATCATCAGAAAACTATGTGGAGCTGATTTCGACGAGAAGTGAAGAGCCCAGAACAAGAAAGCAGTCATAACTCCTGAACCCAGGGAGCTGGCAGCGTGTGGGTTTCAGAAGAGCCAGCGCCTCTGAGTAAGTGAAGGCCCACCCTGGGCCCCCAGCATTCCGTGCCCTTCTCGGTGGGGCGCCATCTTGTTCCCTGACACCTAGGGCTTGGCAGGCCCCGGCCAGGGGAAGCAGGGGGGCGGGGAGAGTGGGGGCTGCATTTGAGAGACCCTCCAAATACAGCACCAAAGGGACCTTTCTGATCTTTCTCTTCTCAACAGACCCAGACAAGAATGCATTTCCTCTAAAAAATGTGGATATGCACTAAGGCTGAAACCCTGGGGGAAATGGCCCAAGCTGAGCTTTCCCCCGTCACCTCTTGTTTTGTCCCCTCTTCCTCCTTCCGCCCTAGTGCTCTGTTTTGGACTGCCAGAACGTTTGTTCCGAGTTCTGAGCTGTTTGCTTCCTGGATCTTCTACTGCGTAATCAGACACAAAAGCAAACCCTGTTTTAGGCAAATACATGTCCTGTGCCGTCAAATGATATTTTCGCACTTAACCCGGTAAAAGATGGCAGCTCTGGTAAGAAAAGAGCCACAACCAGCTGCCTTTGCAGAGCATGTTTCTGGTTGTCTCTGGTCGTCCTGGTGCAGGTACCTCCACGGCCACATCACCCTGTTTACAGAGAGCTTATTTTCATTCCTTCTTGTGCCATCTGGGATGATATAAGACACAAAGACATGATCATGTATCTCTGGTGTCTGTTTTAACTTCACCTATAAAAATATCTGAAGTCTTTGCATAGCCTATAATTTTACAAGCTCTGGAAATTCCTACCCAAGAAAGTTAACTTCCCGAGAGAAAAGTTTTAACGTATGTGTAAGAACTACAGAGCACATAGGCATAGAAATCATACGCAGTTTTCCTGGCTTCCAACATTGTTCCCTCGGCCAGCATCTAGTCTTTCAATAGTGTTTACATACCCAGTAGAATTGTTCTTTATAAATTCTGTTTTATAATGATCGGCGGGGCGGGGGGGCAGTATATTAAAAATGAATCTTGTTTTCAAGGCAGTGGGGAAGTTTGTCATTTACTGCAAAAGAGTGGTGAATTCCTTTGTAAACTGGCAATACCCTTCAGAAAGTAACCACCACACTCTAATATATCTGTCTTGTACGTCTTACATTTTACTTTTGTTTTATTTTAATTTATCAGGTTGTCTTGAAGTGAGGCTTTGCTAAACTATTCGTCTGCCTGCAAGATCTGAATGCTGTGACCACTAATTTGGTGAGTGTCATTTGTCCCTAAGGGCTGCTTAAGTTTGAGTTTGCTAATTCTGTTCTTTTGGTTTGCAGTAAGATTTAAGAAAAAGGGAGAGGGCTTGGGGACTTCCGCACACAATGGTAACAGAAGGATATGTACTAGTTAGGATAGGCTAATAGCTATAATCGGCTGAAAAATGTGTAATGGCTCAAATAGAAGTTTATTTTCTGTTCATGTGACAGCGCATCTTAGTGGGGCAACTCCCTCGCACACGTTCAGAGACACAGACTGAAAGAGGCTCCGTCTTCTGCAGCACACGGTTTTCAAGGTCATCTGGGATTGTTCCCACTTCCCAGGAGAAGAGGGAAAGAATGTGAAAAGTGCACATGGAAAGTTTTTACAGACCATGCCTAGAAACGGTGTACATTGCTTCGACTCACATTTGATCGACTAAAGCTCTTATCATATGACCACATCTGATTGCAAAGGGGTCTGGGAAATGTAGTCCCTGGGTGAGGGTGGGACACACTGGAGAGTTTCTGGAGAAGAGGTAGTCCTCTCTGGCCCAGCATAATAAGGAACTTAAGAGCTGCTCCCAGATAAGATAGCAGAATGAAGCAGTGGGAGAAGCAAAAACGTTATCAGTTAGAATTCCTTAACTGACGCTCTCAGGTAACAGCTGGCTGTGTGGACAAGGAGCAGTGGGTCAGATTTTTCAAGAGGCCTCTGTCCATTCTGACCCATGAGTACCACCATGCCGCCAACAGCCAGTGAACCAGGAAGGACATTCTTCTTATTTTTCCCTTCAGGGTCCTTCTGCGGTAGGGTCATTCTGGCTTTGTCTCCTGGTCCTGGGCCTAGTCATGCTAGTTGGAATTGTCCGACAGAACTCTCTTCCCCCAACTTTTAGCAGTGGACTATAGGAAATCATGGTTTCTTTAGCTCATGGTTCTGTCTGTTCCTGGGAGCTCTGGGAAGCTACCCTGCCTGATTTGCTCCAGATCTTGGCATACTCTTCAATATTGGCATGGAGGTTGGTATATAGAGGAAGGGAGGGGAGGGAATCCCTGACTAAGGTAGAATCTTCAAACCAAGTTATTAGAGAAATATTTAAAAGTAGATTAAAGAGTAGCTCAGTTGGGTAGAGCATTGTGCCAAAAGGCTGAGGTTGTGGGTTCAATCCCCAGTCAGGGCACAAACAGGAATCAACCAATGAATGCATAACAAGAGGAACAGAAAATCAATGTGTGTGTATGTGTGTGTGTGTGCCCCTCTCTCTCACTCTCCCTTCCTCTCTCTCTCTAAAAATCAATAAGTAAAAAAATTTTAAAGACTAAAAAGGCTCAAGCTGGGGAGATTATTGCTACCCTAAGGATTTGATATATAATTCTAGCTTTTTCTTTTCAGGAAAAGTTTTGAAACATTAACTGGAACATTGAATGGTAAAGTTATAAACCCTGTTTGGAAAACTCTGAAACTAATTTTATGTATTAGTTAGCCTTTTCAGCATTATTGGTCTTAGTGCAGTATTCCCCTCACTGGTAAATATCAGAAGTCACATGGCAGGGGTTCCACGGTGCCCCTAAGGTGTCACAAAGACCTCCAGTTAAAATGGACTATAGCCCTGGCTGGTGTGGCTCAGTGGATTGAGTGCCAGACTGTGAAGCAAAGGGTCGCCGGTTCAATTTCCAGTCAGGGAACATGCCTGGGTTTCGGGCCACATCCCCAGTAGGGGGTGCGCGAGAGGCAACCACACATTGATGTTTCTCTCCCTCTCTTTCTCCCTTCCCCTCTCTCTAAAAATAAACAAATAAAATCTTTTTTTGAAAAAAAGACTATAGATGCTCGCTTCAGCAGCATGCATACTAAAAGTGGACGACAGTCTTTGCTTGAGCAGCCTGGTACCTAGTCCTCTAGTTGTGTTGTCAATACCTGGCTAGATACTCTGGTTTCTGATTGAATTTTGCCCTGGACTGGACATGTCTGGCACCCACAGCCACACCCTGAAGAATACACATTGTCCACTGTGCCAGAAGGCCAGCTACTGGCCGATCTGACACAGCCTCTCAGGCTCTCACGGAGCCCGATGCTTGGTCTCCGATTACTGCTGCCTGGCCTTGGCCCAGTCCCCTCCCATCCGGATTGGCTCAGAAGGAATGGAACAGAATAACAAATTGATATGTTACCAAAATGTCACAGCCTCTAAAAGTCCATTTTCTTGGATTAGTGGGTCCTGAAAATGTTTACTGAGCCTAGAGCTGGCTGGGCTAGCGGAGTCAGCTGACAATAAGACCAGGTTGATGAGGGAATGCAATGCCTGCTGGGTGGGTGCAGCCAAAGGAGTAAGCTGAGAACAGGTACCAGGTTTCAAAAGCTGGAGCCAGGTGGAGATGATCTGTTGTTGAAAGTCCCAGCCTAATGGAGTCCACCAGGAAAGGTAGGGTCAAAGGCCACAGTCAAGGAGGAAAAGTATCAGGGTCCACTCATCTTGTTAATTCAATTGCCACGTGATCACAGCTCCTCTGAGCCCCTGGTGTGCAGGCATTGACCTACAAGTGTGAATCTGGGAGGGGTGGGATGGCATCAACCTCCCACTTCCTGATGTTTAGCTGAACAGCATGGTGCGGAGAGGTGTGCGACAGACAAATCAGACTCCCACTGCTGTCAGCACGACCCCTCCACAGTGCTGGTGCAGCATACTGGGTGCCTTCACAGACACACCAACAAGACAGGGGTGACAAATACGTTGCATACGCTTTGTAACGATTTGAATCTTCGACATTTTTTAAAAAGCGTCAAAGTCGACATTTTGGGAAAAGTTAGATTTTCTGGAGCTTCCTTAATTTTAACTTCATTATTTTAAAACTTTTAATTTCACATGAGTTCAAATTTGGGCACCATTGTCTTTTCAGAGCCTTGGTCAACCGAGGAGCTCAGCCTAGACCTTGTCGATTCGTGCTGATCAGATGTGGGCTGAGCACAGCAGGCTGACAGAGGCTGTGCCTACAGACCAGCGGGTTCTTGTTTTACCCCCCGAGTTTTCGCAGTCTTGAAAGCACAGAAGCACAAACCCCCTTCTTACCGTGGTCAGCAATATAAAAGTTCTATTTCTCCCTTTAGACAATTTTGCAATGAAGCCATGTCATAGTCACCAAAGCTAAGAGTTCATGATCATAGGGCTTCGTCATTTCTCGTGCTGAAATCCCCTAATTTCTTGTAAAAAATGAAGTTGGAAAACACCACACTGAGACTTCAGGGTTTTGTTTCTAACTCAAAAAGCCTCTGGTTTTTGTCATAAATTTAAAGCTTCCTCCCGCCTCTGAAATGTTGTTGTTTTTTTTAATCCTCACCCAGCACATTTTTTTTCATTGCTTTTAGAGAGAAAGGAAGGGAGAGAAAGGGAGAAACATCAATCTGAGAGAGAAACATTAATTGGTTGCCTCCTGTACACACCGGAACAGGGATCAAACCTGCAACCTGGGTATGTGCCCTGACCGGAAATTGAATCTGCAACCCTTTGGTCACAGGATGACACTCCACCCAACTGAGTCACACCAGCCAGAGTGAAATGGTCATTTTTTTTTAATGTAAAACTGAGAGTCTGTCAGAATAAGGTAATTAATGTGAAACAGGTTGAGCAACTTACAGAAATGCGTGGCAAGTCGAGGTGTTAATGAATGTAATTACCATAATTATGGTCAGCACTGCTGTTTTGGCTTTTGATATTGGTATTAATATTGTAAGTATCATTATTTTAATTTTTTTGTTTTTGTCTTTCTAAATTGACTTTCCTCTGAGATCCTTAGCACCACTCCTTCACTAGCCAGAGCATATAGTGTAAAAAGTTCAAGGACATCTGGAAAGGTTTGTCTATGGGCCAGAGAACTAACCACAAGGCTTCTAATCTCGCTCAGAGAGGCTTGACCCAAGATTCACTGAAATCTGTGAGGGTGGATTTGAGCCATCTCTCTGCCATAAAAAATTTGCTTCCTGGCATTCTCTGGAGCTCCCAGTGCATTGGCAAGGAGGCTTTGAAACCACCCCACAGAAGCGTTGACCCTGGGTGGTGTCTCTCAGGCTGGAATGGAGCCCACCATCTGCCCAAAGCCCCTACTCATGACTGCAGTCTGTCTGCTTGGTGTTAAGGGGCTGGTTGGGGGGATTACAGACAGAGACAATGAGCACGGGTTCAACCCAAGAGCAGTAAAGATGTTATTTCCACTGTGAACTGCCCTCCCTGTCCCAGGCCCTATAGTCCGTCATCTTTGAATGTAGCAGGAAAGTAGAATCTAGTGAAAAGGACTTTCCCCTTGACCCAAATTCCTCGGCATTGACTACACCATGGTACTTTGCAAATGAGAATGTAGCTCAAAATTCACCCCAGACACTGGACTCTGTCTGTCATGCGAGTCCGCCTGCTGCAGCCAGGCCACTGCTGGGCTGGACTCCTAAGAATTTTCACTCTGCGTGAGGCAAATTCCTTGTCTTGCCATAACTAGTCACTGCACAAAATCTGGAAAATACAGAAAAATATTGAGAAGAAAACAACAACCAAACAATAATTCAATATTGACATCTTAATAGATTTCTTTCCAATTTTTCTATATATATATTTTTTCTTTTTAAAATTATTGAAATGATATTTTATATGCTTTTTCTCACCCCTCGTAACTGGTAAGTTGTAAACATTTTCCAAGTGACTAAATGGTCTGAACATTGGCCTTTTAATAACTGTTTCCATTGGATGGATGTCTTAATCTATCCATTCTTTTTATTGATGGCCATTTTGATCGCCTCCAGTGTTCTCCTGTTATAAATATGTAAACATTCTTAGAGATAAATTTTTGTGGACATCTTAGGGAAAATTCCTAGAATTGAATTCAACAGAAAAAGTGGCCTATTTTTAAAGTTCCTAATGCATATTGATAAATTAGCCTCTAAAAAGTCACCAGTGTCTATTTGAAAACCTAGTGCCTCTTCAGTTTCTTGTGTTAAAATGCATGCTCCTAGGCTCCAGGGGCACCAGAAGCTCTGAGGAGGGGCCTAGGAATATGCATTTTAATATAGTTTCCCCATCCTTTTGCACATTAAAGCCTGAGAACTATTGATATACCGTGTGCAATTCAACATTCATTTCAGCAAATACTTATTACACAGAAAAAAGTTAGGGGACCCTGAGCTAGTATATCTAAGCCAGAATTTAAATTAAAGGCTCTTTTTTGGCTTCTAAATTTTAGATACTCCCTTATTTGTGGTATGGTATAGTTGAAAGAGTATCAGCTAGGGAGTCAGAAAACTTCATTATAAATATGAGATAACTGAGACCCAGAAGAGTCATATGCTTCTTGGTGGTTACCCAGAGATTTAGTGGCAGAGGTAGAGCGTGGACTCTGAGGAGCAGAGACAAGGCACCAGCGAGAAAGTCTTCTCGCTTCTGAAGTGAGCTCCTGCCTCAGCCAGAGGACTTCTTATCTGCCTTCTGCTAGGCAGGGCCATATCTCAGGACATGGGTGGGGAGCCCTCTGGGGTCATCCACTTTAGTCACCCAATAAGGCCAGACTACAGTGCACCCTAAGCCAGAGGTAGTGACTCTGAAGCTAGATCAAGGAGGACATAGAGCAGCCATGCCAATAGGTCCGTGACACGAGAGCCAAGTAAGAGGTGGGATCCAGAGTCAAAGCCAAGAGAGCAGGGACAGGGCAAGGGCAAGATCCTCTCTGTGGGCAAATTTTAGGTGGAGGCAGGCATGAGTTGAGAAGAAGACAAAGCCAGAGCTGGAGGGGAGCTGCTGTGGATTCAGCCTCAACGACGGAGCCCCTATTATATAACTTAATGGTCCAGGGAGGCACCTGCCCCTTTAAATCTGAAAGGGGCTGTGCACTGGGTGGCCTTCGGCTCCTCTGGCCAAAGGAGAGCCAATGGGTCAGGCAAGAGGCACCTGCAAATTGAAATTTGGAAAATTCAGTTACATTAGAGAACATATGGTGAACAAACAACCAAATTTAAAAATTCTTACCATCTTCTCAAAGGAAGTGTGACTATCCATCCTGCCTGCATAATTCCGCTCAAACCCATCAGAGCGCGTGCCCGGGTCACCTGATAGTGTCTGGCTGCCCTTCCTCTCACCTGACAACCTCAACTTCGGGGGCCACATGATCGTAACATTTGACTTTCAAGTTCAATCTCCACAGACTGCTCAGCTCCTGACAGTCCCGTTTATGTTCAGGTTCTATAAATCCCCATGCCCAAGTCCATGTCCGTCTCCTGTGACAGCAGCAGGTGACTCACGGGAGCTGGAACCCAAAGGAGTACCTCTGCTGACCCCATTATGCTACGTGCTTGGGCACCAGGGAATTTGCCTGTGATCACCAAGCTCCTCTGCTCCGGTGCATGGCCTCTAGCATCTCTCGGCCGTCGCCCTGCAGGACCACTGCTGTCCTGAGTCTTGGCCTCCTGGTCCAAACCTCTGGACCCAGGCTCATGATGAATATATAGATTCTGGGAAGGTCTACAACCTCCCTTGAATCAGGAACACAACAGATGGAGAGTGACCCTTCAGAGGCAGCTGGGGCAACTTGAGTCACCTCTCTGAGGTTGGCCCTATGCAAAGCCCATCTCCCTGGAGCCCTCAACAATGTCTTTGGCTGAGGCACCTCCCGATACTTAGATGGAGTTCTGATTGCTCAGAGGACTGAATCCCTGGGCCAGGGAGGTCCATGTGGTGGTGACAGCAGTGCCTCCAGATCTAACTCCCAGGAGGTAGAAGTCAGAGTTCCATGACATCCAGGCAGGGTGTTCATGTCCTGCTGAAGAGTCCTGGGTGGTCAGCAGAGTAGAAAGTCCAAGGGCAAAAAGCATTCAGTGGGACCTATGATCTGACAAGTACTGCCGGTGGTTCCATCCTTACCTGTGGGCGCTTACGCCGTTGTCTCATGTCTGCTAATCAGCACCTTTAAGAATGAGGAGCTCTCACATGGTCTCTGGCCAAAGCTGCAGGAGGACCCTGGTCCAGGCAAAGTCTCTCCCTGCCCCTGGCTCTCATCACCTCATGGGAGCAAAGGTCACTGGTATTATTAAGTCTGCCTCCTGGGCCAAGAGTAGTGCCTCAGAGAATCCAGCATCACCAGATGGCAGTGTCCCACTACTGCAGTCTGGGAAAATTGGACAAACTGAAGGCTCACCCCTTATCAAGCGCCCCACTTTCCATCAGTGAAATGCCAGACAGCCCAAGCGGCTGTTTAGACAGCTAGTAGGGAGCTGGAACAACAGTGAGAGATATCTGAGCCTCCCCCACCAACCTCTTGACTGGGGACATAAAGGGGAGCTCTCTGCACATCTATCAGCACGGCTGAAATAAAAAGTACTGATGTTACCCAATGCTGGCGAGGATGTGGAGAAACTGGATCTCTCACGTGCTGGTGGTGGGAATGTAAATGGTACAGCCACTCTGGAAAGCACTGTGAGGGCTCCTTCTAAAGCTAAACATGCACTTACTGCACAGTCCCACTCCTGGGTATTTACACAAGAGAAGCGAACACTTAGGTTCACACAAAAACCTGTACATGAACATTGAAGCAGTTTTGTTTGTGAGAGCCACCAGGTGGAAACCAGCCAGATGTCCTTCAGCGAGTGAGTGGATAGCGAACTGGCACATCCATACCAAGGAATATTATTCAGCAGCAAAAAGGCACATACTCTTTAAAATAAAATTTGGTTTTATTTTTAATCCTCACCTGAGGATATGTTTATTGATTTTAGAGACAGAGGAAGGGAGAGAGAAAGAGAGAGAGAGAAACATCAATCTGTTGTCCCAACCAGGAATCAAACCCACAACCTTTTGGTGTGCGGGACGATGCTCCAACCCAGCCACCTGGCCAGGGCGGCACATCCTCTTTATATAAAACTCGAATGGATCATAAGGGCATTTTATGCGGGGTGAAAGAAGGCCAATCTCAAAAGGTTACATACTATATGATTCCATTTATATTAACATTTTCAAGGTGACAAAATTACTGATGGAGAACAGATCCGTGCCGGAGCTTAGGGCTGAGGGAAGGTGTGACTCTCGAGGGAGTTTCTTTGTGGTGACGGAGCAGTTCTGTGTCTCAGTTGTGATGATGGCGACTCCAGCCTGCAGGCGTGATAAAATGTCATAGAACTCTACACACACACAGTGCACATAGGAACTGGTAACACCAAGTAAGCTGCGTATCTGAGTTAGCAGCATTGTACCAGTGCCGATTTCTTGGTTTAGACAATGTACTACCATAGTGGAAGATACTATAATTGCAGGAAGCTGAATGAAATTATACAATTCCTGTGCTATTTTTGCAACTTCTTGTAAGTCTTAAACTATCCCCAAAAACGTTATTAAAAGCAATTAAAAAATATTTTTAAGTTTAAAAAAAGGATGTTCCCCACCCCAGGAAAGGGGGATCAGACACTGGTTTCTCTTTCGTAAGCAACTCCTATTGTTTATTTTGCCACTTTCTGATTTATGGTCAGGCTTCTGTGGCAGCGTCCTGATGGCTTTGGCCTCGCCCTCTGCATCTCAGAGACGCCCATCTCAGACGAAATCAAAGCTGAGTGTTCCAGCTCCGAGCGAGCACGGAAATGCACCCCCTTCACCCTCCCCGAGACTGCAACTTCAAAGCAAGATAAAGACTCCCATCGAAGAAGCGGCCTCACGGTGAAAACCTGGGGCGAGTCACCCTTCTCGCCCTGCACAATCATTTCTTTTCTGGAATGGCTCTTTGTCTTCTCTGCTCTTCACACAGATTATTCTCTTCACCTTCACCAAAGAGCCCCTCCTCTAATGGAAGCAGATTAACCCTTCTTTGCCCCCTTTCAATCTCATTCAGCTGAGGGCTTTCTGTTAACCGCAGGGCCCTCCCTAGGCCTGTGTCCCAGCTGAATGCGACCGTGCGAGATGGCTGCCTTCCCTTTGAAGTGCTTAGGCCTCTGTCAAACACCTTTTCGTCAGACTTGGCCTTGGAAAAACAGTTTTGAAATTAAACTTATCGTGAGCTGCCTGGGTTTGCAGTATGGAATTGCACAAGGCCATGGGCATTTAGGGCAAGGGGTACCGCGGTGCTCACTACCTTAGGGGGCCCCATCTTAATGAAATTCTAGCTTCCCTTGCTTGCTTGCTCTGTGAAGGGGTCCCCAGCATCACCTAAGATTGAGACTGAGCAAATGGGGCTGATGTCTATGTGGCATCCTGTCCGGATATAAGACACTCGCACACAAGCCACTGACCCCCAGGACTGGCCTCAGCCCCCAGCTTCCTGCCATGCTGAGATGGGCAACAATGTACATTGCTTGCGCCTGGCTGTGACTGCAGATCCGGAAGGTGTGCTAGAAAGGTAACAATTTGAATTGTTGATTTTCAGTAGGCGTTTCTGAATCTCCTAGTTTTTGTACCTTTTGGTTTCAAAACCCTACTGAACAACGGAAAATGAAACCTGCAGCTTATTTTTAGCTGCTCATGCTAACTCATGAGATTTTTCTTTGCAAACCAAATAGAATAAAGGCTCCTTCAGCTCACTAAATTTAATCTGATTGACTTAAATAGCAATCAAGCCTACCTCGCCGATACTCTCAAGGGACGCCTGGGCCCAGGTGATGTTTTGGCCAATATTTACTATTTTGCTTAAAATTATATTTAGTTGAGCTTTTTTATTTTAAAAAATTAACAAGTATAACTATAACATTTTCTTCTGAGAGGAACTGGGAAACAAGTTATAAACCCTCTGTATTGGCACCTATACATTAATTCATTTATTCTATTACCATTTATGAAGTACCTATTTGAATGAAATCTTGGAATTAAAAAAAAAAAAGTTGAGCCAGTCTGTTGAATTACAAAGAGCAGAATACTAGAAATTAGGAAATATGGCTTTTATCCTGGTTGCCAAAGTCTTTAGCTACAACAGTCTCTTTGAACCTGACTTTCTTCTTCCTCAGAGAAAGAGTTTAGATGACATTCTCTAGGATTCTGTGAAACACACTCTGCCACCGAGCGCCTGAGGAAATGTCGGGGCACTTTTTGGAGGCAGTGGTATTGCTGTTAGGTCACTCTTATTTCTGTCCCCCCTTTCCGTGTTGTAGAAGGGACAGATTTAAACAAAGCCTGTGGTCCGCTTTCCAGACAACGTGTGGTCCTTCCGGTGAACAAGTGATTGTTTGGAAGACTTCCATCGGTGTTTTCCGTCCCCAGGTCTGTTCCTGAACTGACAGAGGGAGCTCTCCGATTCTAGGAAGTGGCTTCAGGGAACAAAGCTAAAGATGCCCGTGGCAGTGGTAGGGGCAGAGAAAGGAGCCCCAAGTTTGGTGCTGGTCAGTCAGCAGTTAAGCTCACACCCGTGTGAGCCCGTTTGTTGCACTAGGCAACGCTCTAGGTACCCTGGGAGATACACAGACCTTGCAGGAGGCAACCCTGAGATATGAGTAAAGACAGGTAATTTCTCCCATCCAAGTACTAACCAGGCCCAGCCCTGCTTAGCTTCTGAGATCAGACAAGATCGGGCACGTTCGGGGTGGTATGGCCGTAGACAAGACAAGTAATTCCATACAACACAAACTTCTTGTGCTTTTATCTTCAGTCCAAAGAAGTGAAAATTCACTGAGGTTTGTTAAGCTGCTCTGGTGAGAAGGGGTACATGGTTATGGCCCCTCTGGGCTGCAAATCATTTATCTGCGAAAATGAAAGCAAATGAGTTTGTTTGCAGGTGGAATCCTGGAATATTTGCTGCCTAGCATGAAGAAGGATACCAGGAGAGGGTTGTGCACTCACATGGGCTGGGTCTTGCCCATCTGGGAGAATGCTTCTTCTCACCTTCATTTACAGCCCACCGGCCCTTTTCAGCCTAGTTGCCGGTCTCTCTAGAAAGAAGAAATTCAAAACAAACTCCTTGGTGTATATGTATTTTGCCAATTCAAGATCTAGAAGACCCTGTTGTTCTACTTTCTCTTCCTGTGGGGAGTAGCAAGCAATCATGACCACAAATGAACATGTGATTAGGGATGCAGGAAAGCTCTTGATCTCCAAGCGCATGCAAGGTCTTTTTCAGTGCCATGTTTCAAGCGCGCCAAGAAATGAAAGCAGGAACTATTCTCTTGCTAACTCTGAGGCAGCGACATTGAAAATGACGGAGAGATGTGTTGAGGATATTCCCCCAGGAGAGTCTGAGCCGAATTAGGATGGGGCGGGATGGTATCCACCACTGTCTCCCTTGCAGCCCTAAATCACCCCTTTTTCTCTGTTGAAAACCACATGGTTCACATTCCACTTCTCCCTGCACCTCTTTCCTGGAGGGGAACTTCAGCTTGTCCCCCAAGGCTCGCTGCCCAATCCTTGCCATCAGGCATGCATTCCCTCCCCATATCTCACACAGATGCTCCGGGATGGGAGTAAGCTCCTGTCAAAAAACAGGAGGAGGCTTCCTGGAATTCAGACTTCTCAGGAATGTCTATTCACCCAACCCATCCTTCTGCTGCCTCATGAACGTTGAGGAAGATAACCCTCCTCTCAGATTTCCAGGCAGGGTGGAACCGATAGAGTTGATTAGAAAGCCCCCTTTGAGAGCCATCTGGTTGGCATATAAAATTACTGCCAATGAGTGAGATAGTCAGCTGGCCATATAACCAGGAAGCAGGGGACTTGTAGTCCAGCTCTTGGCCTAACTGACCTAGAAAGCGAGCTGGGCTGGATTTTTCAGAGTCACAGACTTTCAGAGGTGGAGGGGACCTTAGAAACAGGGGCAAAATGTACAGGTGTTAACAGGTCATTAAAATGATACATTTGAAACGCTGACTTTGGGGGAGGAAAATCTCTTACTCAAAATGTAGGCTTTTTAAAAGTTCATTTTCAAAAAAATGTTGGGGAAGGAACTTATAATACCAATTTAGGTTATCTGTGCAGGCCCAAAACACTTTGGAAAGCAGGTAGGTCCTGATTGTTACACTGACCTTTCTCTAACTGGTCCCTTAGATTAGAACAATCTAGCAACCTGGTAGAGTGACTCACAAAGGCTGATGAATATATTAGGGATGACAGGAGATGAGATGGACCGCACTTTTTCTG
Source organism: Macrotus californicus (assembly GCA_007922815.1). NCBI lineage: Eukaryota > Metazoa > Chordata > Mammalia > Chiroptera > Phyllostomidae > Macrotus > Macrotus californicus. The sequence goes on from VMDR010000592.1 coordinate 104,171, forward strand.
AGATGCACTATTTAATACACAAAGGGGTCGTGTCACTTCCTGAGTGTGCGATCTTGGGCAAACGGCCGCACCTGTCCCAGCCTGTTTCCCCATCTGCAGTGTGAAAAGACTGGGCTTCACAAGTAGTTTGCTCTAATGCAAGTGGAAGCTCTTCTACTTATTTCGCCTCATAAAACATGTCCAAATTATGACAAACCTCTGATCAAAATTTTTACTGCTTACTTGTTACTGCCTTAACTCTAACCTTAACTTTCCAACATGGTCTAGTTCGTTCCTGCTGGTTTAGCCTGTCTTTTCTACCTGCTACCTGGTCCAGCATCCTAGGTACCCCAAATTCCCAGGGCCTGGGAAATGAGGCTGGTTCTTGTCAACAGGGGTAGTCATGGCTACAGAGAGGTGGGTCCCCTCTTCCAGGTGTTTGCACTGTAGAAAGATTCCTACGTCAGGGCAGATGTGGAGAGAGGAGGTTTTATCCTGTTAGAATTAGTGGAAAGACCCAGACTTTGGAATTGGTGAGACTTAGGTTCGAATCCTCACTCTGCTATTTACTAGTAATCTCAATTTGTCCTCACCTAAAGCGGATGATAACGAATATCCACCTTGCGGGATTACTGATTTACAATTAAATAACAAAGCTAAAATATTGAGTATACAGTAGGTTCTCAGTAAATAGCAGCTATGATGACTTAGCTCTGATCAAGATAGGAAGCAGAAGTTCCTGCTCAGATCTCTAGGCAAACTGTAGATGGTCAAAGCTTTCCACGGCATTTAAGCTAAAATACCACCCAAGTGCGTTTTCAGCCATTGACAGATTGCAGCCATGTTGTTTCCAGGACTAAATATGCTATAAATAGATATAATAACCAATCTCATAAAAGTTTTTAAACTTTTTAAATTCTAAGAATTTAAACAAAAATGTTATATTTGGTAAATACTCTATTTTTTAAAATGTAGATCAAAACAGCCTAACCCGATGACAAACTTACCCACAAATGTTGAATATCTATATTAGTTGTAAACGGAAACCAGCTGTAATTTTTAATGCAGGGAATGGAGTAAAGAAATGTGCAAACTGATCCAAATGTTTATCAACCGGGGATTCCTCTGGGACTTGGTGCCCTGGCTATGTTTTTTTAAACACAGAGGCTCCAGCTTTGCTCATACTTGACTTATGTTATTTGCGTAAGTCACGCAGTTTAACTTTAACCCACAGGACCGAAAACAAAATGAGCTCGGACTGCGGAGCAATGAGACTGTGAGCAAGTAAGGGCCTTAACCAGAGTGAAGGGCGCTCCCCTCACTGTGGGCTCTGTCCTTCTCCAGCCCGCCTCTGCCCGATTAGTTTGGGTTCCTGGTGACTAGGCCAAGTGACAAAAACAGGTGAATATTTACATCATGGAAAAGGGATTTGTCTTTAATTTGAATGTCTGTGCATATGTCCGAAGGATGTTGGTGAGGAGCACAAATTTTTAAAAATCAGAAGTGAATGCATACCCTTGCCTCTTGTAATCATGACAAAGCTTAAATAGTTCAGGCATGAGCGTGGTTTTTTAAAATTACAAAACAAGATTTACTAGTCAGAGAACGTCTGCCTAAACAAGCTCATCTGCCTGAGCGCTTTCAACTGTGGTTCAAATTTGTTTAACACAAGCAGGTTTGGTAAACGGGCCACATCGGTTCATGGAGCGTCTGGAAACATCACAAAATAACCAGCACGTGACTTTTAGGCCCATTTTGGCAAAGGATAGAGAGAGAATCCTACAAAGAGTTTTGGAAAACGTTTGCCCAGGCATCTGGCTTATGAGTACCAGTAGGGTACCTGACCACATCCCCAACCCTGCTCCTGTAAAGGGGATATAACACTATTCACTCATCTCTTGGGAGCCTGGCATCGATTACTGTCCTTGTCACGGTCCTTTATTATTCCAAGAAGAGGAGGCATTGACTTAGTTCTATGTGGTTAGAGTTGATTCCATATTGTGACTATTTAGCTTACAGGATAATAATTTGTGAGTATTTCAACATGAATGACTAGCTTTCTGATGTTATTAATGGAGAATATCTAAACAGACACTGATAGCACCAGATGCCCAGGTGGTCACTTCAACCCCCTCCAACCTCGCTCTCAGGACTCTGCTTTACAGATGACGCTACATTACATTGGTGCCTTGTAACTCAGAGTGATAGTCTCTAATTCTCGACCCCCGTGGTAAAGGAGGAATTAGCCTAAGGATACTCCATTCTAATTTTCTATCGCTGTCAATGCTAACCAGAGCTCATAGAGCAAGGATGTGGGTGGGGGTGGGGAAGATGGCTCCCCCATTGATGTTAGACCAGGAGCTACTGTTTCTGTTAGAGCCACGTTTATTTCTGGAATAGAGAGAGAAACGTGCTCCAAAGAGAAGAGGACTCGATGTGGTTCAGGTATGACCGGCCATCTGGACAACCCAACTCGGATACTTTAAAATGTATGGGAGAGAGCTGGGCTGGGTATTTTCCACACATTGAGCTAAAAAATCACTGGGGAAGGAGAGGGAAGGAGATAGAATGAGAGCTAGAAACAAAAGGTCTGGTTGTGAAACCTAGTACCTAAGTCAGATTGTTCGAATGCATTTTCTCCTTTAAAAAAATTCTGGGAAACTTGAATGTTTTGCTAGCACGATTATTTTTAGCCAGTCCTTATAGAGAATAGAGGCGCTAGAAAACTAGCAACCCCAGAAAATATTCATTTATTTTTGCATATGTTAAAATTAACTACCATTAGCATATCCAGGGATACAATAGGCAATGAAAGACTTTTGGAGAGACATGAAGAAGAAAAATGTAAATATTATGTATTCAAAATCAGTCTCATAGCAGTTTATAAAAATGTTGGCTTATGTCCAGAATCTAAGGGTGGGTGTGGGTATGGTTTCTTTGTAGCTGAAGAAGGAGTGGAAAAGAGTCTGTTCCATTTCCTTAAAAATAAAAGACTTCTTGTTTTATGCAGCATGGTAAATGAAATGCTTTTCTGTTTTTTACCTGCCGGCAGGATCTGGAGGAAATTTTTCTAGCAAGCTATGCTGTTTTTCTCTCTTTGGGGATATGGTGACACTGGTTTTGTAGCAAAACAGTGTTTTCTTATTAGGCATTTCTTCAAAATCCTGAATAAGCAGCTCTTTCCACATTTTTTTTTGTTCCACATGTTAAACATTTCATTGCAATCTGAGCTTCAATTTGCGTGTGTGTGTGTGTGTGTGTGTGTGTGTGTGCGCGTGCGTTGATAGAAAGGATTGAAAGGGGATGCATAAGAATTCTGAAAGGTTTTTCGTTTTAAAAAATTAATTCCTACAATTATATATTGGAATCTCTACAGAAGGTGATTCCAATTTATTACATCAGCCAAACTAGATCCCATCAATCTTGAGCAGCGGGGGAGGAGAGGTGCTATTGAAGAGGACATGAAATTTGGTGTTTGAGTAGATGAGATTTAATTTTCAGAAAACATTTCACTCATAAAACGGATAGCACCCCAGTGTCAGCCCTGACCTCCATGATGTCAATGTCATCGTGCCAGCGTAGCTAAGATAAGCCTCAAAGTAAAACAAAGAAACATTGCATCTCAGCACAGCACCATTTCTTCTCTTCCAGTACGTACGCTCCCTCTCTATAAATGTTGCCTTTTGGATTTCTGTTAATGGCTTGTTCCTTTACAATTTGACTCTTGGAGGGGGAGGGAGGAGAAAAATCATTTTGCACGTCCTATGTTCTGAGCAAGCACAGAAAGCTGCTGCAAGTCAACATTATTTAGGTCAGTATCCTGAGGAGAGCTTTTATCGCTCGTGCTGGTCAGCTGTACCTCCAAAGGAACTCAGCATCAATTCATTTTTCTGTACTGATTGTATTCTGCTTCTAAGTTTAAGCAAATTTATTCACGTTTGAATGCCATTCCAGCTGAGGATGTATCTGCCGCCCTGTACTGCAGATACATTTAGCAGGATACATTTACACGCTTGTGGTTAGAGGTTATAGCGCCTCCGATACAGACAGCTGATCATGCATTCTTCTACAAGTCTGCCGGCACCATTGAGGATTTTAAAAAATCATCTAGAAATGCTACCTCTTTTTTATAATATTATTTTTTGACTTTGCCATAGCTTAACAGCTTTATTTTTTGTTGTTGTTGTTATCAGCAATTCTATGAAATGAACAGTCTATCAAATGCACCCCAAACCAGATACATACTGTACTGAGAGCTCTCTTCAAGAAGAAGACATGACAGTGTTCTTTCCAGCTGCTTTTCTTCCTTCGCAAAAAGACCGTTTGGTTCTCAGAAGCAGAAGGACACAGTCATTGTGCAGCAGCTCTGCTTGAGTGTATGAAATGCCTTCTACTGTCTGGTTGCAGAATTTGGAGTTGGCTAAACAGTGTTTAGTGATTGGGCTCATCTTGCATCACCAGTTGATGACATTTTTCTTTGTTCCCTCCTACCCAGTTGAACCAGGACTCTGAGGCTGATATGCAATGTCACTTCCAACATTAATCAGATACTGCATTTAAGGTGAGCTGTCCCTTGCTTCCTCCTTCCCCAGCGCTCGTGTGCTGCATGCAGTGCGTATCTTGCTCCTGCGAGCCTAAGATGGCAGGCAGGATTAGCTGTGCTTGTGCTGTGTGTGCGTGCTGTGTAGAGAATTCATTACACGTTGCCTAGTATTTCAGATGTGAGTATGCAAATGCTCTGTATGCCATATCATCTGGTAGTGAAGACTTATTTTTGCCTCATTACAGCCTTAGATATTTCAACATCACCTTTCAGTTCCGATTCATTTGCTTCTGGATGTTTGCTTTTCATCACATTCAAAATAGGATTTTACCTTTTTTTTTTTTTATAACAAAGCCAAAAAAAAAAAAAACCCTAAAAACAAAACAACAACAAAACTCTGCTACCAGATGGTGTCTCCCCTTTCTCCTTGCATTTGCTGTCTTTTCAATAATGTATGTTGTATTGTTAATTAATGTGAATATCAAATTAAACACTTGAAACTTACATGTTTATTATGCAGGTAGGAGGCAAGGTGAGATCTATTTTTAACCCGTATGCACCCCATGGTGTGCATACAACTTGGTTCTCAAATTTGTATTTTCGATGCCGGCATCAGTGGTTTGATTTTCAGCAAATGTGACAGTGGCCTTTATAGTGGTCAGCTCCGGGCTTTGAACTCTCAGGAGGAAGGGAAAAAAAATTCAACACACCACCTCCTTGGTTGCAGCCTCAGACAAACCCTGGAGGAGAAACTTCCTTTTTTCAGTCCTGTTTTCCTGTTGATAAATTCAGTTCTCGTGATCACAGTACCTCCAAGCTGTTCTGCGTATGATCTGGTGTGTGTGTGACAATTGCATCTAAAACTTGTGAGCAAGAAGACGGAGAAACCGGTCTCCATCGCTTCACATAAAAATGGCCGAGAGTCTTGTCATGCTAGCATTGAACTAAGTGACACACGCAGGTAGGTCGGAATTTGCATGTTTTATAGAATTGGAACCATGCAGCCAGAATATCAGATGGATTAAAATAGGACTTTTAAAACAAAAATAAAATAAGACAGTTGTAGTTGGGGGTGGGGGGGGGTGGTGATAAAATTGGACAGCCTTTCCTATTCAAATACTACAGAAATATATAGCTTTTAAAAACAGAAAATGACTCTGCAATAAAAGTGAGATGATTCCTGTTTAAAAAACTCATATATATGATAGGTGTGGCGCCATTAGACAACAAAAGAATTTTTTTTTTGAAAACTCTGTTGATTCAGCTTCATTTTAGCTTGAAACTAAAAATAAATGGGTTTCTGGAGATAATTTCAAGGAGCGCAAACAAGCTTCATATGAAACATTTAAAATATTTAAATTTTAAGAAGCGGTCTTTAAACGTGTTACATGAAAGATGAAAAATAAAAACTTATATGTCTAGAAAATTAATTTTAAATAATGTGCAAGAATAAATACACTGTTTATATATCCATTATTTGGGGACAGGAAGAGTCACAATTTTTAAAGGGGAAATAACGTGCGTAGATGGCCCTCTCAGAAGAAAAAGAGCTTCACTGAGTGAACACAGTCCCTAGGACGGTTCACTGCAGATCACACAGCCGTGGTTCTGCAAGTACCAGATTCTGGCACTATGCAAAATAATTTCATAGGCTCTTTCCTCTCAGGTTAACCTCTCAAATATCTTTTAGTTTCAAATTAACACTGGGCCAGAACCTGTTTCCTTGGTAACCAAATCTTATTTAAAAATGCAATAACAGATATGCAAAAAATTGTCTTAAAAAACAAACAAACAAATGTTTAATGAAAAATTTACAGTGTTTTCCTCTCGTCTAGAGTCTGCTCTGGTTTTAGACATTTTGAAAATGCGGTCTTCAAGCCTTACAGCCTAAGTCATATTTCTACACACAATATAGAGAAAGCTGTGCACAGTGAGAGCTTTGTGTTTCCCTCCTTTGTGCTCAGCACTTTCAAAATTAAGGTTTTCTTTGTAACGTGCTCCAGAATGCCGGTCAAGGTCTGTGTACAAAGGTGTGGTTTCATTACCACGAGTTCACTAGCGCCACTGAAACAAAAGGCATCTCAAAAATTCTGAGAATCAGAAAATGCTTGTGCTCTTGTTTTTCTCGATCCCTCCATTGGTGACCTCAGAGCTCTGGGTAGAGAAAGACCAAAGCCAAGCCCACCCCAATGATCAGTGCACACTGAGACTCTGTGGAGACGTCCGTGCAGGTGTGTTAGGGGAAAGGTGCTGTCAAACCCGAAGCCTCCCTGAGGCTTGTTCCTAGGCGAAGAACCTTGACATTCAGGACCATTTGTGTGGTTGCTGTGTTCCAGCAGCTTGTCATACTCCAAGGCACTGTCTGCAAAATCAGACCTCTTACGGCTAAAGGTTTGTTGTTGCTGTTTTTGTTGTGTTGTTTTAAGGCCAACTTAAATATTTTGCTTGGAGTCTTTCTCTGCCTCAGTTATATTAGATCATGATTCATCTCCTAGTGATTTCATTTTGGGGGCTGCCATGAAATATCCTTCCTGTAACACCTTTTTTTTGGCTGTTTGGGAGCCATTTTCCTTCCTGCCTGTGACTTAAATGACTAAGTACATTTTGAATATAGCATCAATCAGAGGATCATAAACTGAAGGGAATGTCAGAGATCTAATTCAGCATTGCCTAATTATTTTAGTACCAGTAGCATTAACAGTTGCAATAGGATCAAGCTAATTGTTATTCACTCTTGAGCAAATAATGAGCCAAGCATTTGTAATTAATATACTCTTGCTAATCCAGAAAGATACAACCACAATGCCTTCTATTCTGATAGGCTGTTACCAATTAATCATTTTGAACCCATTGGGTTCTCGGTCACAAGATTAGATGGATGCAATGGGATTGTTTTACCCAAAAATGAATTCCTGATGGACTCGACAATGTATCTCTTCTTTATAAAATGCTGATCCTCTTGTTTTTAACTCTAGCACGGTTGTGTCATCTTGGAGGTTTTCATCCCTAATAATTTTTTTTGTGGCGCTATTCATTTATGTTGTTCTTGGTCTTGCCTAAAAGAATTTTAAACACAATTCAAGAAGCTGGAAAGCCAAATAAGAATGTTGGGAAATACATTGTACCATTGTCATTCTAATAAATAGACCAGTGAATGGAAGACTAATTATTATTTATTACTTGGTGTGTTTCGCTTTAATGCCTTGCCTCCATATTTCACAGAAATGTTTACAAGGCACAGTGCTTTTCCAAACTTACCCATTTACAATTATTATTGGATTTCCCAGATTAGCCAAAGACACTTCCTGCCAATTGTAAAGGATGGCACTTAGCCCTTCTTATTGTTCAGAAGGTTACCCTTAACCCATTCCACTTTCAGCTAAGGTATTTATCCTGGGCAGGCCGCAGCAAGTGCGACAGGAAGAATGTGCAAGCAACTCTTTAATTCTCACCAAAATGAAACGGGCAAATCTGTGGTTTTTCTGCCTGAATGATTTATAGTGTAATATTTTCAACTCTTTGGAAAATAGAAAATGTTTTTCCAAGCCTTAATGCGGGCTTTTTTTTTTTTTTTAACCTGTCTGTAGTAATGATTTGTTTAGTTAGGTAAATGGTAAATACTGCATTCAGTCCTGCAAAATGTATTCATCCAGGCTGATATTTATTGTGTCGATATCTTCTAATTAAAACAGATCTCATGTCTCCCTACTAGAGAGATGTTGATCTACCTCAACCATTACCATGGCTCTCTCATAGATAGACTGGTAGCCAGGCCATGTTCTAGAGCTGACTGACACAGAGAGAAGATTCTAGAAAAAGATCTAGCACCTTTCCCTTTAGTGCTAAATCATGCTAAGCCGTTGAGTTCCTGGTTGACACATTTATTGAGCACCTATTATATGCCAGGCATAGTTCAGAGGCTGGAAATTCAGTAATGAGCAGGAGGCCAGGGTGTGCTTCTCATGGACCTGCCTCTAGTGTGGTGCATGGTGGTGGTGGTGGGGTGTGGGGGGAATAAATAGGTAAACAGTTGATTAAAGAAGACAAGTACAAAGATGAAAACTAAAATTAAATTTTAAAAGCAAGGTGACATGTTGGGAGGAAGAGAACTCTCTTCCTCCCAACATGTCACCTTGCTTTTAAAATTTAATTTTAGTTTTTTAGAATGGTTAGCCAGGGAAAGCCTTCCTAAAGAGGTGGTGTTTGAGTGGAGACCTACAGGGTAAGACAGCTCTGGCCAAGGGCGGCGTGACCGGCCAGAGGCTCACACTCAAACTGCACACTTTGCTCTCTTACTGTGACTGCCATGCTGTCAGAGCCGGGTGTGATGACTGCGGATTGAGCCTCATTAGGTAAGCTGCCTTGGCAGTGAGAAGGTGGGTCAGGCCCCCACTGCTGGTTTCCAGTTCCCAGGACTTGGTGCCACTCGAGTCTTTGCTTTTGACCTGGTCCCACCAGGAAACGACCTAAGAAGGCGCAGTGGAACTCTGGACATTGCACTCCCAGGCAGTGATGAAATTTTGGTGTAGGTTCAGTGCTAACCCAAGAAATCCACAAAAGAAGAGCTTCTCAGAACAAAAGTAAGGCTGGGAAGCTTTTTGCTTAATTTTTCAGAAGAATTCCAGAGTTTAAACTCAGGGCCAAACACTGAGCTAGCCATTTCCTTTCATTTTTTTCAAAGGCAAATGGTGGAAAGGTCTGTCCCATCTTGCTCATAAATCGTTGTTGCCCTCCAGTGCTTCCCACCCTTCAGTTCCGCAGGCCTCTTTGACGGCTGGTGGATTTCTAAAGACCTCACTGCCTGAAGTGCTATTTATCTATTGGAACAAATAATACTAAGAACCAGAACTCTTTCATACCTTATAGGATAGTCTGCTGACTGATGGAGGTCCAAGAAAAAAGGGATAGGTTTGCTATATATACAAGTTAGAAACTATGTGGCCCTCTGAATGTTTCAGAAGCATCTTCTCAAACTGATTCATAATTTAGTGGACTTTGCTTGTCACAAGTTAGAGGTGGCCTGGCTGGCTCCTTATACTTTGGTTTTGACTAGCCATGAAGTGTTCCACTGCATGAAGACTACTCTAGTCCTTTGTAGGAGAGTGTCACCCATTAGCAGGAGAGGAAGCTTCAACAATTCGTTTCACTTCTCCCAGCATTTGTTGGGCATGTACCATGTGACAGGCCCCGCTATAACACAGGCAGAATGGAATATGACATGAGACCCCCTATGAAACTCTGGTCCGGGTTCCTACACAAGTCTAGAACGTTGTATGGACAGGCACAATTGTGTGTCCTCTCTGTTCCAGAAAGAGTGAATGGTGTGCTGTTCTCTTGGTGGCCTTTTATACTCTTCCCTGAAGGCCAGACTTCAGTTTGGAGCATCTCAGCCAATAGCAAGGGTGTCTCTCCCCTGGGACACTGTGTCTCGTCCTCATTACCTTCCGAAGATGTCTTGGCTTCTAATGAGCCACCGTATGTCTCTGACTGCCCTGCTCCAAGCTGGTCCACTGGCATTGCCAGGTGACCTGGATAGAGGCTGCCACTCTTTCACATTCAGGAGCAGATGTCAAGTTGAGAAGCCTTTGAATGCAAAAATTTGAATTTGTGATGCAGGCAAGATGCTTCTGTTTGTTGTGTTTTTCTTTCTTTCTTTTTTTTTTTTACTTTCCCTGGCTGATGGTCAGGGGTCTCCCTGCTGGCTATTCTGCTGCAGGCTTTGTGGGCAGCAGGTAAATCAAAGACCAGTTGCCAAAGCACTTATTTTTGTTAGGTGATCCCAGCATGGCTCTCCGTGGCCTGAATGTCTCCAGGACCAGAAAATTGCTCTTTTGATCTCACGACTCTTCCTGCATCTTCTCCCTTAATGGCTTCCTTGCTTCTGCAGCTATTCCTGCTCAGGGTTCAAGACTAGCATTTGTGTCTACCCTCACTGTATTTGGCCTGCAGAGGGGTTTGTTTCCTCATTTTGTTTTGTTTTGAAAATGTCAGTGTAAATATTCTTTCTGTGTTCATGAAAAAAGTGAGAGCTTTCATGATTTTCTTTACATAATAAAATAAACCTCTCTCTTCCTTAGCCCACCCACACCCACCCCTGCCCATTTGCTGCCAAATGGATATTTTCAAATTCCTTTCCGTTTGCCTGCTAACATCTTCTGCACTGTCTGAGGCCTTGCTCTAATTAAGGCCTAACAGTCCTGCCCATCTTCCCCTGCGCTCGCGCGACATGGAGTCCCTGCCCCGAGGGCCTTACAAGCCAATGAGAGGAGAAAACAAAAGCCACCAGCTGAGAGTGTGGTTAAATCCCAGAAGGGCAATGCCCTTGTCATTTTTTCCCCTTCCTCTTGTTTCTTGAGCTGTGGAAGGGAAAAGGAGAACCTTTAGTAGCAAAAGAAAGGAGTCACATCATGGAAAGATTCTCCAGAAATTGCAGGACATCGGGGAGACGATATGGAATAGAACGGGGTGGTCGTCTGAGAGGCACAGTGGGGGGATGGAGACCACTGCGGACTGAGAGGGCAGCAGGGGGGTGCCAAAAATAAGGAAGAGGGAACAAAGGGAGCAGTCAGGAGGCAGGCATGTGGGGGAACAAAAGGAGATGCTGCTGTGCTGCACCCTGAAGCTGAGGGTGCAGGGTCCAAGGGAGAAAGAATGGGGAGGCATTTCAGCTAGAAAACGAAGACTGGGGGAGTCCCTGCAAGGCCGGCTGCGGGCCCACTGCACAGGGGCTGGGTGCTCTGTCGTGCGGTCTGGCTTCAGTCGTAATGTTGGCCTCGCTGCTTAGCCGTCCCACGTGAGCTATTATAAATAACCTACAGACTGACATCGTTCGAGGTGATTTATCCCAGAGTCTTACTAACTCTCCATCCCAAGACCCTCATTCTACATGCTGAGGGTGCCAGAGGGCCCCAGCCCCTATCACTGTACTAGATCTGGATTAACCTTTCAATTAAATGAGCAGCATTATAACACATCCTGTGACCTAGTGCTTTTGGTCCTCCACAAAGCCCAGGCTGGAGATAGGTCTGGAATACCCGAGTTAAGCTGCAGACTTTAGAAGCTCTTTTTCCCCCAAAGTCCTGTTGCCTACTTCCGGCATGCTGTTCTGCTTTTACAGCACCCAAAGCCCGTCATTCCTTGCTCTTTGCCAGCCTGTCCAGCCCCTCGAGGGTCTGAGTGCCTGGTAAGCCATCTCCAGTGGATATTTTGATTGTTTGAATTCTGGGTCTCCAGGAGACCCACGCCTGACTGGCACCCCCCACTTAGTGTCGTCACCACCCCTGTACTTCTTGCGTAGCCCTTACGGGAATGTGAACCACAGAGGTCAGTGTGCCCCTATCCCTGGGAGAACTGTGGCCCGGGGAAGCTATGATTCTCCAGATCTCTCAGATAGTTAAGTGGCCGTGCTTTTCTCCTAGTCCGGCGCTTTTTCCGCCAATGCTTTTAGGTCAAGAGGAAGTCCAGTTCTAATTAGGCTTAGGCACTTGGAAACCTTTTCTAGAAATGGTAAATATTTTATAGAAGATATGTTGTAGGTATTTACATAACAGCAGAGAAAAAATTCTGCAAACTTTTTATTGGTAAAATTAAAATATAATAACACATAATATTAAGTGTAACAATAATATATGTACTGCCATAGATACAGGAATGACTGGGGCTGGTCCCCGTCAAACTTTATTTATGGATGCTGAAATTTGAGTTTCATGTAATTTTCATGTCATGAAATATTGTTATTTACCTTTTGGTTTTTTCCCAAGCATTTAAAAATGCCAAGAACCATCCTCAGCTCATAGGTTGTACAAAAGCAGGTGGCAGGCCAAATCTGGTCCATGGACCGAAGACTGAGGACATACCCTCTAAGTCAGGATCTACAAACGGGGGCCCAGAGCCCAGGCCAGTCCACACGTGTATTTTGTCTGACTTTTAACAATAGCTTTACTTGAATCAGTTACCAGTGTTTTTGTTTTCTATCAGTGTTTTTAATTGTATTAACTTTTCTCACCTAATTATAGAAGTAAAATATAACTACCGGGAAGTAATTTGGAATGTTAACATTTCGGCATGTATTCTTTCAGTCTTTATGTCCTATGATTTTTTTAATAGTTCAGATAGCATTCTGTACACAATTTTGTATCTTCTTTTTAGCCACTTAATACTATAGCATAAGCATGTTATCTCATTTTAAAGTCTTTCATTAACATAACCTTTTAAAACTTCACTGTGAAAATGTTACACAGATGGGAAGAGCACCCAATGAACCCCTAGAGCCATGACACAGCTTCAGCAACTCTCTCCTGCTGGCCAGTCTTGTTTCCTTAAACCCTCTCCAGTATCGTTTTAAAGCAAATCCCAGATCATGTCGTTTTATCTCTAAATATTTTGGTCTCATTCTTTGAAAGATAATGATACCAAGAGAAAGCCCCTTTCCCTAGGAAGTAAACGTCGAAGTGTCTAGGACAGGGGTGTCAAACTCATTTTCACCGGGGGCCACATCAGCCTCGCAATTGCCTTCAAAGGGCCCAGTGTAATTTTAGGACTGTGTAAATGTAATTACTCCTTAACCGTTAAGTGAGAGCTCGTGCTGCTGCAGGGTAGAAACAAGGTGCTGAGCCGGATAAAACAAGGTGGAGGGCCGGATTCGGCCTGCGGGCCTTGTGTTTGCCACCTGGGCTCTAGGGGTAGAGGAAAACAATGCCTGCCACTCACAAATGGTCCAGGAAAAAAACAACAGATAGATAGATATGGGTAGAGTGTATATAGGGGTTTTTTTTTTGGTGCTATTTTTGCAACTTTTCTATAACTTTGAAATATTTCTAAATAAAAGGTTTTAAAAATATGGATTACTAAGAAAGAAAAATAACCACAGTATTGTTATCACAGCAACAAAAACAATTATTAATAACAACAAATATCATAGTCAGTATTCCCATTTGTCCAGTTAAGTCATTTTTTAATTTAGTTTTTTTTATTTATCTCTAGAGAGAGGGGAAGGGAGGGAGAAAGACAGGGAGAGAAACATCAGTGTGTGAGAGATACATCGATCAGTTGCCTCTCGCACGCCCCTAACTGTGGACCTGGCCCACAACCCAGGCATGTGCCCTGACTGGGAATCCAACCAGCGACCTTTCGATTTGTAGGCCAGCACTCAGTCCACTGAGGCACACCAGCCAGGGTCAATTAGGTCATTAAAAAAAATTGTTCAAAGCACAATTAGAAGTAAGGTCCACACAGTGCATTTAGTATTTTCTTAAATTTAATTTTATCTATAGATTTCCCTCCCTCTCTTTTTTTCATTCTTGCTATTGGTATAAAAAATTGTTGAAGAAACAGTTTGGATGACCGCAGTTTCCCACAATCTGAAATTTGACGGTTGCATTCCTTGGTGCTGTCTTACATGTTCCTCTGCCTCAGAGACTTGTAAATTGTAGTTACAACTAGAGACTCGATCAGATTCAGATTTCTTTCTTTTTTCTCTCTCTCTTTCTTTCTTTCTCTTTTAAGTAGTCAACATTTCATATTTTTATATAGAATTTCTGGTTTTGGCTTCATTGGAAAATTCTGCAGACCTGGCATTTCCACCTGGCAACAACTGGTCTAGGGCTGGGCAGTGACCACCACCACTCCACATATAGGTGGCACACCGATTATCCTGTTGGCTCCAGGTCACATCACTTCCTGCCTGGCTCCTGTGGGCATTGGAAGTTGACACCCCTATTCTAAACACTGCCTCTGGGCTTTGGTAGACTTCTCAACACAACATCACAAGAGGCCTTTCAGGAATGTGGTGGAGATTAGAGAAAATGATTTGGACAGGCACTTTCTTAAAACGCTTGAAGGGAAAGAGATAAGCAACCACATCAGGGGAGGCCAAGAGATGGAATCTGTTGAGTGTCCAGGATCAGGGAAAGAGAGGGAAGCAGCAAGATAAGTTGAGTTCACAAGGCGCTGCAGGTATGGGGGACAGAGCAAGTTCTGGAGTCCCGCCCCATGGTGGGAAACAAAGGGAGCAGGTGGGTTTAGCAGAGACAGCACCTCCATCTGTTTATATGTTATGATAATATCGAAACCTTTAGAAAGAAAGAGAAGGGGGGAAATAAATTGGCCAATAGTCCTAAGCAGGCAGTGTAGCATAACAGAAATCATGGGGATTTTTTTTAAAAATGACCTAGAAAACAAGGAAAGTCTCCTAAAAAGGTAACTGGAAAAGGATCAAGAGCCATGCCATGGAGATGTTCAAGATCTGGTAGAAATTTAAGGAGAGAGGGGAGAATCTTGGAAGTCATAGATAGGTTTTTGTTTTATTTTGGGTTTTTTTTTGTGGTTAGCAAATGTATTAAGATGAAAAGTATTATAAAGCTATAGAAAAAGAAATCACATTTAGTTGTTTTGAAAAGAATAAACCTTTCCAGAAAAGAATAAAATTATGACAAGTTGGGGCGTTTCTGGAAATTTCCAGATAGTTCCCCATAGTCAGAAGAATGATTAAGAGAGAGAATCTGTGACTGGTTATGAGGAAGGGTGGAAAATTTTGAAGGACAGGCTGATTATGTAAGTCTTAGGCTGTCGTGTTTAAAACGTTGCCATGATATTTTAGTTATTAATAACAATTTGGGGAAATCTACTCGCTTCTGGAGAAGCATTTAGCTCTAATGAGAAAGAAATACCACTGTTTGTGAATTCCCAAGTGGATGTAAGGAGCCATTCATTTGCTAAGCCTCTTAGGAAAGCCAGAGCAGATTTCACCTTTAACAAGCTGTTGACAGCTTCTGATCAAGGTACCACCTTGGAACATGTTAGCAGCACAAGAAGTGGACTGTGGAGTCAGACCTGTGTTTAAATCCCTTTATGTCACTCACCATGTGACCCTGGCAGCTTACCCATGGAAAATTTCGAGGGTATAAAGGTTGCTTTACACACAGAAGCTATGATTCTTACCACCTGGACTGTAGGAACTCAGAGCTCTGAATACTTGACTTCCAGCTCTAACAGCCACAACCGCGTACACTCACAGAGCACTTACTATGCTCCGGGCACTACTGTAGGTGCTCCATGTGTATTACCCCATTTAATCATCAAAAAGCCCTATGAGGTAAGTGTAACACTAAAATTAGCCCCATTTTACAGATGAGGAAGCCAAGACTCAGGGAAGTTTAGTAATTTGTCTAAACTTACATAGTGAATGGCCTTGTAAGTGACAAAGCTGGGCTTTAAACCCAGGCAGACAGAATCCGTAGGCCACATTACTTTGCTCTACCACTCCCACCTTCCAGTCTCAGGGAAGCACAGAGAGTGATGCCCAAGGCTCCTAATTCGGGGGCCCCCGTTTTGTTGGAGGTTGGCATGATTTTCAGTTTCCAAAAGCCTCAATGAAAGCACGTAAACTTGCAACCAGACCACAAGTTTCTGTATGATTGGAACACGATTGGTTGGAATCCATGATTAACAATGGATTTGTAAAAGCTCTGATTCGAGGGTACATATACAAAAACATTGCAGGGTCATTTTTTTAAGTGGGAAGATGAATCATTAGTTAATAAATGCAATTTAGTATAATAGGCCTTTCCAAACATGTGGCCTAGGGAGAGAGAACAAAGGGTGCTTGGCTTTGAGGAGGTAGGGGCTGCTAGCGGACTTGTTGTCCAAACTGCCAGCCTTCAAAACCCTGCCTTTATTTTCAAATTTTGTGTTCCTTTCATTTGACTTTAGGGGAATAATTTTCCCTTGATTATTTAAAATGAAAAAAGTTTTACTGGCTTTCAGTTTAATATTACAATCTACTTTATTCAACAAAATCATCATTTTCTCAAACCACGGCCAGGAACTGGGATGCAGAATTGCAAACGCGGTACTCCAAGCTGAAAACAGGACGTAAGTCAGCAAAGACCAGACTTTCTACCCTAAGTGGTCACCTGAATCTATTCTAGAGAAAAAATTAAAATAAGACGCAGACTACCAAAACACAGGGACACGTCGTCGATGGGTCTTTAAGAACAAGCAAACAAAACCGGTATATTAGGGCACTAGGCTGTTAGCTCCACAAGGAGTTTGTGGCAGGCCTCAGCAAATACTTTTTCAATAAGCAGCCCCTGACCTTGGAAGAAAGACCCCGGGCAGTCAGTAGCCTTTATTTAAGGAAGAAAACTGGGTGTTTTTTTTTTTGTTTGTTTTTGCGTGAAATATCTTTTATACCACGTGCGGAAAATCAATCTAGGTCCTGAGGACAGCCATGGGAAAGCGCAGGTAAAACCCCTATTCCTGAGAATTTGATTAAATTAAAACTGCGCTTGACTTTCTCCGGAACCTGCGTCTCTCAATGCGCAGGATTTGGAGGCTGTCTGGGATCCGGGTCCACGCCCCGAGAGCCCCTGTGCGGGCCCAGGCCTTGCTCTGACAGCGACTGGGCTGTGGGGCCGTGGACCCCTAGCCGAACCGTCCTTCCGCCGGTTCTAAACTGCGCTTTTCCCGGAGAAGGTGGAGGCGGAGGCCGCTGTCCGCTTCGTGAGGTCTGCGGCCTCGCGGGGCCGTCGTGGGTGTCCCCGCGTCCCGCCGCTGCTCGCCCGGGGCCTCGTCCTCGGCGCGGCGAGTCCTCTGGAGCCCCAGCCGGCGGGGCAGAGGGTCGGGCCGCCCTCCTCCGGGACGGGCCGCGTCCAGTGCCCCGCGCCGGGGGCGGGCCGGGCTGGCAGAGCCCAGCCGCCGGCGTCCATTTTCTGGGCGGTGCTGTGCGGCGCGGCGGCGGGCCTGGCGGGTCCGGAAGCGCCATGGACCCCCCGGGAAACGCGCTCGCGGCGCAGGAGTCGAACCCTGTAAGTGCCCGTCGCAGAGTCGGTGTGCGCGGCCGGGTGGGCGAGGCACGGCCCGCGGGCGTGGGGCTCCGGGCGCGGCCAGCCTGCCCCCGTCGCTCCCCGGGGGGAGTAGCGAAACCTGGCTGGGAAGCCCTGGCGCAGGACTGAGAGCTCCGCCAGTGCCGGGGAGCCGAGCTGCCGCAGGGACCGAGCGGCCGCAGGTGCCCGGGCTCCGGGGCCTACGCCGGAGGGGGAGGGGGCTCAACTGCGGAGCCGGGGCAGGTTGCGCCGCAGTTAGTGGGCCAACTGCGCAGCTGTGCTGGAGGGCTGGGGGCCGCGGAGAAAGGCGCACCCAAGGGACGTTCTGGGCTCAGGTCCACCAGGCTTGGGCATTACCCTGACAGTCGCACCTCCCCACCCCCGGACTGCGACTCGGACCCCGGTCCTGACCCTACGGAAACCTGATGATTTCCCTGGTTCAACACCAAGCCCCTGGAATTGAATGGAAAATGCAAAGGCAGGGCCCTGCCCCCAGGGGGTTGCAATCCCAGCCGCCTACTTCTGCAGTATAGTTAGGACTGCTCAGTTGGTCCAACACAACCGCCCGCTGTTAGCCACTTCTTTGCAGGGTATAGAATAATCACCTTAGATTTAGATCATCCGCGATTCCACTTTGTAACTCCTGCTCTGCTATAGGTAAGTGACTAATTCCATTCTTTGGCCCTAACTGAATATCGCTTGCAAGGATTCGTTATAGATGATATGCGTTATGGTGCCTTATACATATTTTAACGGTTAAAGACTTTTACCCTAATTAGGAAGCTCAGCTACTCGGTCAGGTTCTCGTGGTTGGAAAGCATAGGAGGATTTAGTGCGTGGTTTCAGAGAATCTTCTAGTGAGATACTATATTATATCTACGTGTCGTGTTTTTCCAGGGCAGTAAGGGACCCACTAGAAAATTGTGAAATAAGTTTAGTGGGTTACTATTGGAATTTTTAAAAAGATATAGAATGTATAATAGCATATAGGAGAGAATCGAATAGAATAGAAAATATGAGAATGCACTGCACACAGTAAGAGTAAGCACTGTTTTGATGTTTTGAGATTTTGGGGTTTGCTTATATAATGGGTCACTGTCAGAAAGTTTTTAAAACCTTGACTTATAGGTTAATAATCCAGGCTTTGGAATCTATTGAACCTGTGTTTAAGTCCCAGATCTAACAGAACCTAGTTGTGTGACCTTGAGAAATTCCGTGACCTCTCAGTCTCTTTTTGTATAGCTGTAAAGTGGGGGAGTGTCCCCTGTACTTGAGGGGTATTATGAAGACCATATGAAGTCACATATGCCAATCACTTTGCTCAGCGCTTGACTTACAGTAGGCGTTCAGAACACATGCTAATTGTAATTACTGTTGCTGAAACGTCAAACCCTAGCAGCTAGTCTTGAGACACTGCTTTTTTTTTTTCTTTTTCTTTTGTTTTTTTAGATCTTGATGTGGAAGAGATGGAGGACTCAGAACCAAGGATTTCCAAGTGATTTCTTTTAAAGCACGAGAAACTAACTTTGTTAAGGCTGGTCCGTTCTACCTGAGGTAACTGAATTTGTGTGTCTCCTTAGTCTACATGAAAGAGGAAATGATTTTTCTAAGGGACTGAAGGACTCCCAAGGGGCATGTGATTTGTGCCAGCGATCCACCTGGTGTGGAGATCACCAGGTGACAATGATATTTAAGCAAACTGTTATTAGGGAGGTGTGGTTTGTGAGGCCCCTGTGATGAAGGGCGAACTAAGCAAACAGGGCTCCAGCACAACTGGTTTCCCATTTCAGTTCTGCCAGTGACTGGCGTGGGAGCTTCTAGAAGTCTCTTTATAGATCGCTAGCTTCTCCAGGCTGGAAGGACCGACAGACATCACTGAGGCCCAGAGGCTTTAAATGGCTCCTTTAGGGTGATCCAGTGGGCTGGGAGGGCGGCAGGCCTGCAACCTGGATCTCAATTGCTTAGTCATGCAGCCAGCCTCGAGGCCTGCTGTGGGGTGAGCGCAGGGCTAGGCACTGAGGAGAGAAGCATGAAGAGCCCGCCCCCAGGACACTTGCAGTTTGTGTAGACAAGTGTGGACAAGCCAGTCCACTAAAGCTACCTTTGAGACACGTACAAAGCCCCAGATGATGATGATAACAACGACCATTTTTCAAGCCCTTGTGTGTGTAAGGCAGTGTGTTATGGAATTAAGGGTTGTATTTTTATTTACTCCTCACAACACCCCAACAAGGTAAGGAAGAACAGATATGAAGTATCGAAATGTGAAAGGGCACAGGCATCTCATATTACATTTATGGTGCGCATTCTTCTGTATGCAAAGCACAGTGCCGCGACGAGAAGATACAAGGAAAAGTGCTTGCTCTGGGGCAGCTTGCAACCTAAACTCCAAAGGGACGTAGTCAGATGGGCAGTGCCTGGTACTCACCCCCGCTTCACCTGCTTCTCCAGTGGGATTTGTCACAGGAAGAGTTGACATGTCACCGTTCTTGCCCCTCAGTGCACTTTCCCCCTTTTTTCCAGTTTAACATATTCTTCCATCCATCTGTGAAAACTCCTGCTTTCCATTTACGCACAGTAGGGAGGCCTTCTCTGAATTCATCTGTTTATTTGCTCATTCACCAAATGTTTATCGAGCTCTTACAAGGCACTTGGGTATTCAAGCCCAAACATAGCACCACGTTTTTACCATCATGACATTAGTCACACTCAGTCTCTTAGCAAGGGATCACCATCGTCCGGCAGTCAGAGATTATCTGTTGTTAACATGCTAGAATGCCAGCTCCGGCGATGTTGGAGACTGACCCATAAATAGGATTCCAACTGGATATACAGGAAAATCATTTTTTTTTTTTTTAATAATAAAATCTTCACATTGGAATTTCTTCTCTCTTAAGTTTTGCTTTTGTCATTACTGTCATCTGCTTGTAGAGGCCTTTTATTTGCACACTTAACCTGTAGACAGAGAGAAAAACCAGTTTGGCAAGTGGGCTTTCTTTGACTCAAAATGCTCATTTTTTTTTTTTTTTTTTAGCTTTGGAGGCCACACAGTACTATGAGTGTTCAAAGTAAAGCAATTTAAGAGATGTTTTAATTTAAAGGTACAAAGTTAGAAATAGTGCCGATAATTGCATTTAGCAACAGAAATCAGATTTTGAGTCTTGAATGCTACTTATCATAAACTTAAGCTCCAAATAGAACAAATGAGATGTTGAATCTAAATGTGCTTTGCAAACTTTTAGAGGAGTCCTCTAAATGTTACACAGCAAGTATTTATTGAATAACTACTATGAGTGTGATCCTGTGCTCGAGGGAACCGAGAATTTAGCAGGAAAAGATCTGGTTTCTTCCCTCTTGGACCCTGTTTTGTAGGTGAGGAAATAAAATATGCAAAAATAACTTTGGTAAATGCCAAAGAAAAGATATTTTGATAATTCAAAGAGGAAGAGTTTCCCTTTTCCTCTAGGAGGCAGGTGAACTCCTTTTGGGGCAAAAAGCATTTTAGGCAGTCCTTAAGGAATGTGGAGTTTCCATCAAAGAGTTGAGGAGAAGGCATTTGAGATAGGAGACGTAGCAGAACAGGAAAGCACGGAGCATAATTCAGAAAAGGGTAGTGAGCCCAGTTGAGTTAAAACTGGTCTGTACAGGCATTGAATGGGAAATAGAACTGGAGAACATTTAATGCTGAATAATACTGGTCTTGAATGCCAAGCTAGGAAATAGGAATGCATGACCCAGTAGGAGACATTGAAGGTGTTTGGACATTGGAGTATCTTGGCTGCCTGTTAGGAGTGTGCTCTTGTGGTAGCTCATGGGGAGATGGGGAGGAAAGGCAGAGCAGGAACCAGAGACAGGGAGACCAGTTAGGAGGCTTCCCTGAGCCACCAAGGAAAAAGGGGGGAGGGGAGAGGAGGGACTGAAATGGGTGACAACAGTGAAATGCGAAAGGAACAGATGCAAAGGGAAGAACCAACAAAATCTGACATCTCAGTAGAGAAGGAACAGCTAACGCCGACACAGATTTCCAGAGCAGTGGCACCCCATGAAAGAAGCCTGGCAGGAGATGAGGGGCTGCGTGGTAGAGGCGCTGAGTTTGGAGTGTTGAAGTATGACATCCCCCAGACAGACAGGGCCTTTGTGCTCCAGAGGACAGCCGGGGCTGCTTTTGAAGTCATTCGGATATAAATAAGTCAAGAGGGGGGAGAAGAGATTTTCCTCAAAGAGAATATAGGGCAGCATGGATCCTTATAAGAAAAGAAAGAAGGACCCAGGCAGGATCTAGAGAGAATTGGGCAAAAGAGCAAGGAAGAGGCACAAGAGAACAGGACTCCAGGAGCCAGCAGAAGGGGGTTCCCCTGTGGGGGAAACGGAAGTGTCAGATGCTGGAGGGGAGGGAGGGCCCGGGACGGGCGTTGGATTGACCAGTGGTGGATCACGCGTGTGGTGGTGCTTTTCTTTGTAAGGTAATAGGACTTGTAGCATGAACGTGAAGACGTTTCATTTGCAAAAGCGTGTAGGTTGTGCAAATCAAGAATCAGTGTTAAATCCGACCCTCGCGAGCCTCAGCACACACTTCTGATGACTAAAGTTCAGGCTGTTAAATGTGGTTTTGATCGTCGTCATCCCTTCATTCTGTTGTCGGCATACAGACCAAAGAATATCCGCCGATACTGTAAGTTCTTTAAAAACTACGTTTCTGTTGATACAAAAGGTTTCTAAAGGTAATTTAATTCATTTGCCTTTTCACCGTACGGCTATCTCATGACGGGTGTGTGTGTGTTTTCATAGGCGCATGAGCTTCATACAATGGAATGAGAAGACTGGGGTCAGATAAATCTAGTTTCACAACCGCGCCGGGCCCTTTTCCAGGCTTGTGACTTCAGTAAAGTCACTCTCTGTCTAAGCCTAACTTTTTCCATCCATAACTCAAATAGGGTCATTTTGAAGATTGAGTAATATATAATTTGGTCAAGGTCCATACCGTAGTAGGCAATTAGCAAATGTTGATTCCCTTCCCCTGACAGCCTTGTGTGGGTATGTAAATTTCTGCATAATGTGCAACTGTACACAAAGCCTTATCTTTATGACTCATTTTAATGTGTTAGTTTTATCATAGAAAGAGCCTAAATCCCACTATAGCTAATCTCTCCTGTGATACTTCAAGTGACTTGCAGTTTAACGTGGATTAGAATCAGCCTGGCGCAGAGATTCTCATTGAGCATATTTAAGGTGGGGCCCCTGGGACTCTTCATTTTAAACTATCACTGCTGTGATGAAGATCAACACGTGTCAGTTGCTAGGCAGAGATACAATGTGGCTTGATATGCTGATTTCAAGGCCAGTTTCTATAAGAGACACATCTATGCTCAACAGTTTTATATTTGTATCACTAATGTTTACGGAATGTAGTTGTAATAAGATAAAAACAAATGAGTCCTAGGTAACGGAGGAATGGTGGCATCTCCGCACCCACCTTTGCTGCACGTCCACAGGAGTACCGGGCAGCATGCAGCCCCCACCTCAGCTTCTTTTCCTATGGAATGAGTGCTGAGACCCTCTCCCTGTGCTCAGAGCTTACAAAACCGTTGCAACTGTAAATGTTGTTATCAGTAATACATTTAATGGCAGCAACATTGTACAGCCCTGCCATTAAAACGTTTTAATGCACTTATCTGTCTGACTCTGTGTCCTCTGGTTGATAAACGTCTGTCATTATATTATATTTCTCTCACTCTCTGAATCTTGGAATCATGTCATTTGGAAGCTTGTTCACGTTGTTCATCTATCCCAACCTCATTTTATAGAAGAGAAAATAATTTATCCTTCTCCCCTTCTATTCCTAGCTCTCTGCTTATTCACAAGAAAGGATTGAGACATGTTTGGTGTTTAAGCTACGCAGGGAGGCCATAAAGCATGTCCACTTGTGTATATATTGAGTTGTGTTTTATGTTTCTTGCACATAATTCAAAAATCAGATGACGCGTTGATAGTTTGCTTCTCTTGGAAGAAGATGCCAGTGGCTTGGAGCTTTGCCTAGAAACGGGGTTTCTCTGTCTATACCCATAGCTCCCGGGAGGGTAAGACAGACTGACTTTCATGGAGTCAGTTCTGTACCTTATGTGCATTAGCTCAGCCATCTTATTAGAAGCTCAAAATAAGCTGGTGTGGTAGAATTGAGGCAAAGAGGCTCAGTAATGTGGCCAATGTTGTAGAGATGAGATTCTCACACTCTGGGGCTTACCTGACTTCAAAGTCTTGCCCCTTCTCTCCACACCCAGGTGCTTTCCCCAGCCACGTACTGAGAGATCACTGCTCCTGATTTTAGCCTAGAGACTTCGACACCCTTGTCTCCAGTATTACTGTAACCTCAGAATTTTTGACAAGAAGCAAGTGGAGCAGAGGTAATGTGCAGACCTAAATTTGTTCAGTAAATATCAACTCTGTGTGCCAGGTACTAGAGCAGAACCCCACCCTCATGGGGCCTCCCTGTCTCCCTCACCTGCCCTTATCTACCACCTAGGTGCTGCCGCAGGCTTTTCCCAAAATACCAATGGATTTCTGCACTGAGAAGACCAATGAGCTTGTGTCTTGCCAGAGCTATGACTGTCCCTCTGCGTAGCCAAATGTTCCCAGAGTGGCCATGACAGCTGAAAGTTTGAAAGAGTTCCTGCCCTGGGTGGTGTGGCTCAGTGGATTGAGCACTGGCCTATGAACTGAAAGGTTATCGGTTCGTTACCCGGTCAGGGCACATGCCTGGGTTGCGGGCCAGGTCCCCAGTTAGAGGCATGTGAGAGGCAACTGATCAATGTATCTCTCGCACATTGATGTTTCTCTCCCTCTCTCCCTCCCTTTCCTCTCTGTAAATAAATAAAAATCTTTAAATAAAAAAAATAAAAGAGTTCCTTGGGGGTTTGCCCAGAGGTGCTCAGGGTTTGTTGATTACCCTCTGAGGCTCAGAGGAAGTCTGCAGGGGGCAAGGGAAAGAGCCAGAGCCCTGCGGAGGGAGGTAAAAGACATCCCAGAGCAGAGGGAGGCCTGGGACTTGTTGCCTTGCCCTGCTGCACAGCCTTGGGAGAGAAAGTCCAGTGACTGCTGGCTTGGTTTACTCACCTGTAATCAGAGGTTAGGCTCGATGATGGCTAAGATGATGGCTAAGGTTCCTCCCAGCAGTGATTTCTTTCCTCTCCAGCAGAAAAGCGGAGGTGCTGAGACAAAGCAGAAAAAATCCACGTCCAAGGTCTCCCAGGGGCCCCGATTTCCAGACTCCCTCCAACTGTCCTCATGCATGCACTCGTACTAGCCAGACTTTGGGCTCAGCCTAGGCCCCACACACTCACGGGGAGAGTGTCTGAATTTAAGGGTGGGAGAGGCTCTCCACTTCGCAGGAAATGGACATTCTCACAGAAAGAGTGAGACTGGCTGGGAGTCCATCAAAAAGGTGGCAAAACGGGAGGTAGGGGGTCATGGTTTTCACACCTTACGGCCAGAAAGCTCCTGAGGCATAGGCCAGCCTCTTCACATTCTTTGCAAAAGGGAATGGACTTGCTCAAGGTCACACAGTCAGTGCCACACTGGGAACAGAACGCAGTGTCCTGTGCCCAGTTCAGCATGCTCTCTGCAGAAACAGGCAGATCCTGTCACAGGGCAGGTCATCAGGAAAGCAGGAGATGGCAGTCTGCAAGCAAAGCTTAAAGGGGCTGAACAGTTCTGTTGGCGACAGGGAGCCACAGTGCCCACTGGGCTTCTAGCAGACACACAGGGGACACCAAGATGCAGACCTCTGTCCCCTGAGACACTTGGATTCTTGTCATTTAAGGTAGTCAAGAAAATGTCTTTTTAAACTGGGAGAGGCAGAAGGCTATTTCCTATTTTTTTAAAAAGTATTTTTGCTCTCATTTAAATGAAAATTACTAAGGTATACAATAATTGAATTTTGAACGAAATTAAACATATTCTCAGGGAGAGTGAGGAAGAAGACCCAGATTGCACAAGCCATGTTACTGGCAACTACTTTGAGCATGTCGATCCCAGAGTGCATTTTCATGAGCGATCCAGCTCAGGTTCTAGAGGGGTGACCTGGGGTTAACTCAGCACCCCGTGGAGGCAGACAGTGCAGGGCTCGGTGGAGATGAGCTGCCACTTCCTGCTTCGTGAGTTGACTCCTGTTTCTGGGCCCCGTTTTGTTTGTGTTCTTCCTGTTCATGTGTTAGAACAACTTCTGGCTATTTGTAGAGTTGATCACAATTAGATCTTGAGACCACCGATTCAGTGAAGACAGAGCTGAATGCATTACCTCGCAAGGCATGAGAGACTTGTATTTGAAATCTGTGTGCATCCTTATGTTAAGTGTGGAGGTTTTCGATTAGCTCTAATAAATAGAATGTTGATTCACTCCTAGCCCAAAGTAAGGATTTCCTCTTGAAAAACCTACTCAGCATTCTGGTCTGTCGCTGCTTACACCAGTTCATTCTGGCCTTGTGGTCCCTGACACAAACTCAAAAGAGCAAGGCTTCTGCTCAAGGTCTCAGTGCCTTCTCTGATGCTCACCGGTGGAGGCAGCCTCACAGTGGCCAATGTCAGACCTGCTGCCTGGCTGCCTGCTGCAGAACCACACTTGGCTGTGTTCTGCCCTTCCCTGGGACGGATGCAAGTTCCACCTTTTGCTTTAACCAGAGAGGCAAGGGGACCGCTTTGAGGAAGGTACTGGGATAGGTGGGAAAAGCGATGCTGTGGCAGTAAAACGAGGCCCCAAGTGGGGTTTTCTCCCACATTAGAAAACCGGCCTACCCCAAGTGCTGTGCTGAATAGATTTTTTAAAAATTTCCTGTCAAGGTCGAGCAATTCTAGAGTTTCTTGAGACATTGCCCTCTGTAGGTTGACTTTTTGCACAGAAGCACCTCTGTAAATTACCCGGGAGGACATTTTTTTCCCTAATTGAATATACACTACACAGTGAGTTTCTCACCCTGTTTGTTGTATATTTAATATTTCTAATATGGTTTTTAAAAAGATTTTATTTACTTTTAAAGAGAGGGGAAGTGAGAGAGAAAGAATGGGAAAGGAACATTGATGTGTGAGAGAAACATCAATCGGTTGCCTCTCGCGCGCCCCCAGCTGGGGACCTCCCCCGCAACCCAGGCAAGTGCCCTGACCGGGAATCTAACCCGTGACATTGCAGTTCGCGGGCTGGCGCTCAATCCACTGAGCCACAGCAGCCAGGGCCCTAATATTTGTTTTTGATTTTGACAGTTTAAAAAACAGTCAAGAGCTTTCTGCCACGTCTGAATGATCTATTTTAAGATTTTGTTCTCTACTTAATAATGCAAGTTTCTGATAAGATGATTTGCACTTCTCTCTATTTTAGGAAACATTTTTTAGGTCTTTTTTTTTTTCCTTTTAAGAAGTTTAAATAAGAATCTTACCTCCAAGCCTGGCAGCTGCCTTACTTTAAACAGGACTTATTTGCCCCCCGTGAGGCTCCCTGAGCGTAATAAAAGTCGGGTGTCAGTCCTTGTGGCGTTCAGCAAACACGTTGGAGGCCATGATTTATGTTGCTGGTCGGAAAAAAGGTTATCTCTGTCTCTAGATAATTAGCCCTGTGAAAGGTATCCCCAGAGGGTCCTGGAGTGCCCTGTTTGTCGTGCTCAGGGTTCTGGAACCGGTGGCCATTCTCTGTGAGTCC
This sequence comes from Macrotus californicus, assembly GCA_007922815.1. NCBI lineage: Eukaryota > Metazoa > Chordata > Mammalia > Chiroptera > Phyllostomidae > Macrotus > Macrotus californicus. The sequence continues at coordinate 131,199 of VMDR010000592.1, forward strand.
CTGTGTGAGGCCCCTCCCACCGTGGCGTCTGAGCATTTGTTTTTCAAAATGAAAGCACAAGCAGAAACTGGAACAGTTCTACAGAACAGCCTGTTCTTCAGATTTTTTTAGACCAGTATATTTAAAGCAGAATTTTTCTAAACAGCCTGTTGTGCGTTTTTATCTGCAGTGGGTTTGGGTTTGTTTTGGGAATTTTACTTTTTTAACTCCAGGCGACTTTTGTGTCATTGTTCCCTGGTCTCCCTTCCCCCAGGTAACGTCATTCTAACACAGGTGACAGGTGAACGGGGGACAGTTTGGATCCCTGACTAGGGCCAGAAACTTTCATTCGGATTTAGTTAAATTTGTTTTGGGGTGAAGTTGGCAAAAGCTAACCAGACCTTAGTCCCTTTGATACTCTTCCCTCCCCGCCCCAACAATTTTCCTCTCTTTTCTTTTGTCTAAATCATTGTGCATCCATTTGTGTGACCAGCTGGATCTTTGGTAGCGTTTCCATGGTGGAAAAGTTGTCGTGCTTCTAACTGTATGTCAGGCCTACCTGGGCTGCTCGACAGCTCTGCCGGTCACCTGCATCTCCTGCGCCCCAGGTGGAAGAGACTGTTTCAGGTTCCTGTGCTGCCTCAGGGGTCTACGTGGCCACGCCTGGCCTCCCTGCAGAGACTGCAGTACAGCCAGTGGTGGCTCCAAACTGGGCAAATGGGGAGTGGAAGAGAAAGGGTGGAAAACGTAACAGGAGGAATGGGAGAAGGCAGTGTGTACTGGGAAAGCATGTACGTGGACTCGAATGCATGAGAGCCCAGACACATAGAAATTATCTTCGTACATTTTGTGTCTGGAACCAGAGGAGAAACCACGGCACATGCGGGCTGTCTGTTGACAGTGGGGAGGAGGTGGGGCGGAGCAGGGCCAGAGCACCTCAGCCTTTCTCCAGGAGGTCCCCACCAGCACGAGAGATGTGTACACTGCTCCCCACACCAAAGGGCAAAGCTGTGTGCCCCGGGTGCCTACGCTCCCCCCACCCTGCGTCCCTAGAGCAGAATTTACGTCCTTGAACTGACCACCGTTGTCCTCTTCTGGGAGATTCCCTGAGGACACTGTGATATTGGTGGATGTGCTGTATTGTGTTGACCCTGTTGTTTGAAGCCCTGCCAGGCAGTCCGTGCCCCACTTCCGTGGTCTAGTTTTGGAGTTGTTGTGTGTCACGGTGATGGAGTGTGGTGTCAGCACAGCATACTCTGAACCCGCAAGCAGCTCCCAAAACAGGTCTGCGCACACCTGCTAGTGACGAAGGTCAGATCTTCTTTGAAAAAGGAGAGCTGGGTGGCCTTGAGAGTATGGATCTGATTTTTTGGAGTGCTGATTAGGAGTTGAGTATCCCTTCCTTCCAGAAGCTTGAGCTGCCCCTGTAATTAAAGTGACTTTTAAAGCAAAGTGAAGAGTTTGATACATGCCTCTCTGCCCCCTAGGACTCATATATTAAAGAAATGTTCCACATGGGAACGAACAAGCTGGAGGGATCCTGAAATATTGTATGGCCCAGGTATGTTCCATGTTAAGGTGTCTCACCACCTATCCTTCATTAAGATGGGATACTTCAGCCCTGGCTGGTGTGGCTCAGTGGATTGAGTGCCGGCCTGCAAACCAAAAGGTCGCAGGTTTGATTCCCAGTCAGGGCACGTTGCCTGGTTGTGGGCCAGGTCCCCATTAGGGGGCACTCAAGAGGTAACCACACATTGATGTTTCTCTCCCTCCCTTCCCCTCTCTCTAAAAGTAAGTAAGTAAATAAGTAAGTAAGTAAGTAAGTAAGTAAGTAAATAAATAAATAAAGGCAATGAGGAAAGTGAGCCATATTAAAAAAAAACGATGGGATACTTAGGTAGTTTTGAAAGCTTGAATACCGATATCTCTTTACATTTTAGGGGGACAGTGAATCATTGTATAGATATTGAAATGTTATAGGCAGGACAAAACTCATAAGTGATTTATACTTATTATAGATTAGGGTCTAAAATTCAGGTATGTAATGGGGCAAAAAGGTGATACGAATGTTCACTGTGGGCCAGGTATGGGAAGAAAGAGTGGCTAGACAAAGCGGAGGGCATGAAAATTTTAAAACCTAACATGGGGCTGAATGAAACAGGTCCACTGTGGATCGTTACAGAGCTACACCATCCAACTCAGCCCACCAGTCTGACTTTTTGCAATGGCAGCCTGCCAGGTCTTTCCCTGCAGAGTGCTGGTCTTGAAGCCCTCTAAGACCCAGCCCAAGGAGAAGTCATGGCCGTTGAGCCTTCTCCATGTCACAGCAAACAAAGAAGCCACATTAGGTATAAACTACGTCCATCTCATACAGGCAAAGTGACCAGTCGGTACAGTCAGCAGCAAAACACAATATGGATGTGCAAGGGCAGGTGGGGGACATCCAGAAAGGCTTCAGACGTGGTCTTGACTCAGCTGCCCAGGGATTAGTGTGTGCCTCTCTGGATGAGACAGAAGAGCCCACCAAAGGAAGCCCTCATCTGGGCAGGTCACTCCCAAGACCGCTGGGTGGAGCCAAGCTCACAGAGGCTAACCTGGGTGACGCCAGGCCAGGGACTGCCACTGAAGGACAGCAGGCATATCTTGATATACCTGGTCTGTGATGTTGACCTGCTTGGCCCCAGGAAGCTTTCTGAAACATCAAGCACTTAGCAAGTCCCTAACTAGTCCTGGACTGGGACAGTGGGAGAATTGCCCTCTCTCTCTGTTGACACTTGAGTGACCATCTGCACATCCTGGAATTATAATGCCTTTCCATTTTTCTAAACATCTCTTAACCACTCTCATGTTCCTCAGCTCTCTGGGTGCTGAGTCAATATTTGTAAAGCACTTAACACAGGGCCTGTCATGTGGAAAGCGCTCAGTAAATACTAGCCTTCCTTGTCATTGCCATCCTCATCGCCAGCATATCATCATCTTACCAGCAGATAAGGTTCCTCTAAACCCGAAACTTGGTGATGTGCCTCAGCCATCTCTGCCGTGGCATGAATGAAGATGGACCACATGACCCCCGGTCAGGAAGTGCACTTCACGTGACCCCCCTGCTGACTCGTGCGTGGTCGTGTCCAGGGAGCACTGTTGTCGGTGCTGCGGTGAAGCATGGACACAGGCTTGCACAGAGCGTGGTGCTTGTGGGTTACTGGCCAGGAGGCGCGTGGGGAGCGTCTTAGGGAGCGGGGCCTGGGGGCGCCTTTTCCGTTATACTGCAGGGATGTATGATAAAACCTGGTTCTGAAGGCTGTGGCTCCCAGCCTGTGACTTTGAATCCAACACAGAGCCCGCCTCCTCCTGACCCTCTGGCCCTGCAGACCTTGTTGCCAAGCAGGGGATCCCTTTGTGAGCGGGCAGCAGGCCTTCGTCTGCCTGGGAACTGACTGAAGTACGACGGAGGACTTCGGTGGCAGTGGGCACATGTGCTTCAGTGTAAAAGTGAGGGGCAGACCACTCAGTGAGGGGTTGGGGACCCTAGTGGGCGGTGAGAAGGCATGTGGTAACGGGACCTTCTTTAACGTTGGTGACAGAGACCATGCCTGCCCCTAAGGGAACATTTTGAAAGACAGAAACAACCAGTCCTGTGATACCACAGCGACTTTTTGTCTGGACCGGAAGCTACCGGGGTGGTAGGGAGGAAGTGTCCACAGTGTCTCGAGGATGAAACCCTAGCTTCATGTCAAAGTAATGTAGTTTAGAAAGTGAGTTAACTAAGAGCCTTTTCGGCCCTTCAAAGCTCTCACCCATGATTTGAGGGTGACATGGTCTAACGTTCTGTTAATTTGTGATTGTGGTGATTTCTTTGTCCATTCTGCAAGGTACATTCAGGTGGCCTCGTGGCCTGGACACCTGGTGACCGAGGGGTCCCTCAGGCAGTCCAAGAGCTGGAAGTGCAGCTGTAGATCTGCGCGGTTCCTGAACTGGCTCTCTCTTCCCCTTTTCCTCCTCCTGTCCCTGCCGCTGTCAGGGAACTCAGCCAGGACTTCTGCACCCTTCTCCTCTCTCCCATTCACCCAGTGAGAGGGGTTGCTGCAGCGTCTGCAGTGGGTTGAATGGTGCCCCCAACCCGAAAGACATGTTCACGGCCCCAAAGCTGTGAGTGTGAAAGCTGTGAATTTATTTGGAAAAAGGATTTTTTCAGATGTAAGTTAATTAAGGATCTTGAGATGAGTCCATTCTGGAATGTGAGGTGGGCCCTAAATCCAAAGACAAGCATCCTTACACACACGGAGGAAGATGAATGAAGAGGAGCGTGCCGTGTGAATATGGAGGCAGAGACTGGTGTCATGCAGCCATAAGCCGAGGAACTCCTCGGTCCACCAGAAGCTGGAAGGGGCAAGGAAGGATTGTCCCCTAGAGCCTTCCAGCAGAGCACAGCCCTGCCAGCCCATGATTTGGGGCTCCTGGCCCCCAGAACTGTGAGAGGATAAATTTCTGTTGTTTTTGAGTCACCAAGTTTGCGGCAACGTATCACGGCAACCCTAGGAAACGGAAGCATTTTCCAAACCTAGCCTTGATTCCGAAGTGCCTGGGGACTTCCCCATAGCCACTCTGGTTCGGTCAGTCTGGGGCGGCACCAGGGAACCAAACTGACTTTTTCGAACGTGGTTTACATTCAGTGTCGTTTTGTGTTAGTTTCAGGTGTGCAGCAGAGTGGTTAGACCGCGTGTTCGTTACAGAGCGGTCCCCCGATATTCAGGCACCCAGCTGGCACCGCCATAGTGACGACAGCGTGCTGACTCTGGTCCCCATGCTGCACTTCACACCCCCTGACTGTTTCGTAGCCACCAACTCACACTTCTTAGCACCTCACCTTTCTCAGCCAGCCCTCCAGCCCCTGCCATCTAGTGACCATCAGTTCTCGGTGTCTGTGCATCTGTCTCTGTTTTGTTCATTTATTTCGTTCTTTAGATTCCACATGTGAGTGAAATCCCGTGGCACTTGTCTTTCTCCGTCTGACTTATTTCACTTATGCTCTGTCTCTCAAGGCTCAGTCCACCCTCTCTGTTTCTGACTCTCTTCCCCCAAACCCGGTTCAAGCTGGCCTCCTCCGAGCCCCGGGCACTGGCGCTGGAGCTTTGTGGTCCTCGCCGAGGAGCCGTTGGGTCTGCTCCTTTGTCTCCTCTCTGGGACTGTGGGCTCCAGAGATTGCCGAATGAGGGAGGAAATGAAGAATTAAATGGGCCAAGGGAATGAAATAGTTTTTCTGCTTTTCTGAATTATTGGGCCCATGCCGCCTTACACCTCGCCACACACTCATTAGGAACACAAAACTCTTGGTTTTAATGAATGTGAGGAAGATGCAGCAGCAGCAGCAGCAGCAGCATAGTGAGTGGTGCTATGTACGGATGCGAGCAATGCCATTGACTGAGCGCTTGCTAGCTGAGGCCTCTATAACCACTGCTTCCTCATCGATTCCTGTGATCATCGCAGGAGTCCTTCCCATTTGCAGAGTGAATTAAACAAGGCTGTGCAATCAGGTGATGCAGGATGGCAGAGTATACAAAGTAGGTGTGCAGATGATCACCTGGCCAGCAGTGTGTTAATGATATATAGGCTGATCAGGAAAAATTGGTTATACTGGTAAAAATAGCTGATGATATACAGATTTTTTTGAATGGCAAATACAGATACATTTTTGATCTGGAATTTGGCATAAAACAAACACAGCCATGAAACATCAGCCAAAAGATGAGATTAGTGATTCCTGTCTACGAACATTTGAAATCACGGAAACACAGCCTTCCTTTTAGGCATTCTAGAAAAAGTCTGTGGCCCACAGTCACAAGATCACAATTGAAAACCCGACTCTGTCTGTGACAAGCTGTGTGGTGTTGGGATTTTTGGCTTCATTTCTCTGAGCCTCAGTGTCTTCATCGTTGAAGCGGAAATATTATTTCATAGCCCGTGGGGTGTTGAGAGACAGAAAAGGAGACGGTAGGAATGAAAGTGGCCTGTGAACGCTCAAGGGTTAAACAGGAGTAAGGACAGGTGTCCTTGCCTTTGTGCTGTGCTGGCCTTCTGGAAGGGGAGAGCCAGGGCGGGGAGGGCAGTGTTCCGCTCCGGAGGTGGATGCGCTCACAGATGAGTGCAGGCTGCCTGCGTCCCCTGGCAGGGCTGGGTACGAGGAGGCTGGGGGTGAGCCCCAGAAAAAACAACGGCCTGAGCCAGTTAGGGAGGGTGCAGGGATGGAGGAGAATGTTTAGAAGGTTGGAGCCTTGCTGCATGTACTGAACAACAGAGCTGAGAGAAGGTGACTGGTCCAGGATTAGGCCGAGTCACCTGTAACCAAGGACTAGCCCAGGGACCACAGATCAGCTCCTGGGATCTTGACATCTCGTTCTTTTCCACGTAGGCTATTCCCAGTAGTTTTGTGTTCAGCAGCTCTGAAGGTCTCTCGGTGCGAGAGCTCCCTAACCCTGAGGTCCCAGCGTCTTGATTCCAAACATGTGAATGTGTTGACGAGGCCCACGCTGCTCCTCACAGGGTCACATCCTGCTCATGTGCACTCAGCCCCCTTCCTCTTTAAAGATAAAACCAAGCCTTTAGTTTTTGTGTTATAATAGGTTGAGAAACGTCTTCCAAGCTGTCATTAGTATAACAGCCTCGGTATTGAAATATAACCTGAGTGGGCGAGAAGGGTCACGTTCTGCCTCTCTTCCAGAGGTGGGCTAGCAAACAGCCATGGCTCTCTGTCGCAGACGTCACCTGCTAAACTTACCTGAAGGTCTGTGGGACGGGAGCCAGCCCGGCACGTTTAAGCAATCAGTAGTTATATTTTAAGACAGAATTGGCATTCTAAAATACTCCAGCAGCCTGGAGATAGTGGCCCAAGTGAACATACTTAAATATACGCAGAATAAATAAGGGAATATTTGAGTTTTGGTTAAAAAATTCAGCCCTGGAAGTTTGGAAGCTGAAAAGTAGAAAGAAAAACAAGGGGAGAAAGGAGAGCTCCATGCAAAAAAGAAACCAAAAAAGCCTGTGTGTTGTAAATAAAATCAGCTATCGGCACCGTTCTCTGCATGCTAGCAGGATGCCCAGGCACTCAGTAACCCTCCCGGCACCCCGGGAGCTGCGTGTCCTGTGTGTCGCTTGCTCCCTTTTGCAGGGGAGACTGAGGCTCGGTGAGACACATTCTTTCTAAGGTCCTGCTGTTAGCAAGCGGGCCCCGGGCCTGGCATTTGAGCATAGGAAGGCGCGGAACCGGAAGTCTGCAGATATGTTTTGGTCACACTGTGGAGTCTTAGGCAAGTTACTTGACTTCTTCATTCTTTAATTTTCTTAATCTGAAATGAAATTGTTGAAATGAATAACCTGTAAAGTTTCTTTTGTCTATAAAATTCTTCTACCAGGGAACAGTTAAAGGAATGTGTGATGATCAGCCCAGGAAAGGGAGAAGCCCAGTAAACTCTCGAAGGGCTGTCATGTGGCAGAGGTCACAGTTCAGGGCCCCTCAGTTGTTCCTGGTGGTGAGAACCGCTCCTCTAAAGAGGAAATTCCCGCACTGGGTGGGGTGGCCCCCACCGCTGATCTGAAGAATCTCTAGAGTCCATTTGCAGCAAGTCAAGACTGAGTTAGAGAGCATGCTCCACTAAAAAGCACACCATCTTGGCTCTTTGGTACCTAAAACACCAATGTGTGTTTATTGGGAAGTGATTTACTTGTCTGCCCACTTTGGGAGTGATTTGAGGGACTGGATTGCCAGCTCCTTGGAACACAGGAGCATTTCTCTGTGTGGGCTCAGCACCATCTTGTGGACACAGCATGGTGGCCTCGGAGTAGGCTACGGCTCATCCAATGTGAAGGAACCTCAAAACTCAGCTCTGAGAACGCTGCTGCTAGGGAAAGGCCCTGTCTAAGAGATCGTGTCTTTAAGAGGGGCCGCCTGCCCTCAGAACTCGGAGCTGCCCTGTGCAATTTTCTTTGGTGACACGAACCCTATTATTGAGACCCCTGGAAGAGCAGAGTGGGCAGGCTCAGTGACACAGGAAGCCAGACCTCGTGAGCTGCCGCACACCTGGGGTTCTGTTTATTAGGGAGGCAGCAATCCAGAGGCCTCCTCAGAAGGGAGTCCCAGCCTCTTCTTCCATGACCTCCCTCCCCCGGTGCCCTGCCTCCGGCCCCACCTCTCCTGGTCCAGGACACCCCTCTGCCCTGCCTCCTCTCCTTCCTGCTGGCATAGAGTGCCACTCAGAGCCTAACTTGCTTCATTTAAAGGCCCACTTCCCAGCCACGGGAGGAGGGAACAGAGTGAAGGTGTGGAGGGAACAGAGCACTCAGGGTTGTAAAATGCTTTGCCATCCCCAGCTTTATCTCCTAATGCAGGTGAGGCTGGCCACGTGTGTGTGTGTGTGTGTGTGTGTGTGTGTGTGTGTGTGTGTGTGTGTGTGTGTGTGTGTTTCTGAGTGTGAAGAACCATAAGAAGAATGCAATCTGGAGCTCAGATGATGGCCTGAGGGCAATCTCAGTGCCTTCCCCCAGACTGGAAGGAGCAATCTGGGACCTGGAGAAACCACTCAAGGGGTAGAAGTTCTCTGGCTGTTCAGAGTTCTTACTCTGTACTTACTCTTCACAGTAGGGCGACAGAGGGTGTTGGGGTGAGGTATCTTGAATGGGCATGCAGGGTTCCCCAAACAGTAGTGTTACTGATTTGGCATCTGTTAATACACAGGTACTGGCTTTATGTGTCATCATGTTACATTGTGGTGCATGTATGCATTCTTTAAAAGTGCGTGTTCTTTCAATTACATCGCAGTGTCTATAATGAATCCATACTCCCTTATTTTACTATTTATTTTTGCACTAACCTTCCACAAGCATGTTTTAGCTAACTTCTCTTCCTTCGAGGTCCACCTGGCCTGAGCCCAGTAGGTCCAGCCTGCAGAGCTGATCTTGCCCAGGCTCACTGGGAGCCCTAGGAGCAGGAGACTCTCCAGGCCACTCATTCTCACTTGAGCCTCAGGGAAATCCCCACTTACAGAATGACCCTGGCTCCCAGCACCCTTTCAACCAACAGGCCTTAAATTGGTTGCTATTAACATAATGAGACGGGCTAGAGAAAAGAACCACAGGTATTGTTTTGTTTTATGGACTTTTTGTGGACAATCGTCAGGGTGAAAAAGAGCAATAGAATAAGATACATTGTATCTATATTATCTCATCTACTCCTTTTAAGAACTAAGTTGCACTATTATATCCACTTAATAGATGGGAGGAAAAAGCCCAGTTCTTGAGATGGTAATTAACTTGTCCAAGCTCATACAGCTACTAAGTGGCAGATCTGGAATTTCAACCCAGGAGTGTGTGAGCAGAGGCTCAAGATACTGAGTAGGAAGAGTGCAGCAGGAAAAGGGGAGGAAAGCTTGCTACTACTGACCACTTCTGACAGTTGCCAAACATTTTAATCAAGGACTTTGTCAGTAACTTGAACCAAAATTCAAATAAGCACATAAATGTGCTAAGCTTCAAGCCTAACCGAGATTTTCAATATTTTTGTCTGAACAAATGACAACCTAATGAATCCATTAAACTGAGACTTAAACTAAAAATAATAATAATAATAAATTAAAAATCAAAACAAGAATGTATTCACTAAAAAAAGTCATAACCAAACAGACCTGTCACGAGGTTCCTAGCTTAAAGGCAGAGAGAAGAGGCCCCGAGACTTTGCCCTCCAAAAATCCCCTTGGACTGAGGGGGTGAAGCAAATGGCCTGCCAGGAATCTGTAGACAGACAGACAGAGAGGGGATGGAGTGGGACACGGGAGCCTTTTCATGAAGTTCGGGGTGACGCTGTATAAGCAGGCACATGACCCAATACACAGTGCCCTGGCCTTGTTCTACCCAGCCAAATTGGCGTGACCCCCGGTTCAAGTGGGCAAGTATGTACACATGGGGAAGTTTATCAGCGGTGTAAGTATTTGTCTTAAACAAATTATGTTGTTCTCCTTCCTATCAGGCTTTTTACCAGAGTTGCTAATAAGTAACGTACTTGAATGATTTTTGTTTAAATTCTTAATGCCTCTTTCTGCATGCTTAGAAGAAATGCTAACAAACAATGCAAGTAAAGAAAGAAAGGAAAATTGTTTAGATGGCACTTGTGACTCAGTGCCCAGAAACTGGCTCAGGCTGAGATGGTGCGGCCCTCTGCACGGGGGGAGAGCAGTGAGTGAGTCCCTCCGTGAGGGGCCTGGGGCACACAGGGAAATAAAGCATTTGTCCCTGCCATTGAGGAGCCTCACTTTCCCTAGATTCGGGGCCTGGGACAAGGTGACTGATGATAATTAATTGTTAATAGTAATACCAGTAATAGCTAGTATTTATTAAAGTTTGATTTTTGCGCCCGACACTGCGCCAAACACTTTATAGGTATCACCACTTAATCCTCACATTAACCTTGGTAGATTCTATTATTAGCTCTGTTTTGCAGATGTAGAAGCTGAGGGGCAAAGGGTTCAAGAAACTTGTCCAAGGTCACAGGCAGAGGTGACAGAGCCAGGTCCACCTGACACCAAATTCAGGCTCTTAGCCATTGTGCAGGACTGGACGTGGTCTGTCTTCTCCTAAGTTAACCTGAATCATCCTTAGGCAGCGCCCCGTTTCGTGAATAGACTAATACAACGCTTTGGGGTCTCAGTTCTCCTGGTTCAGTAGCTTTAATCTCCCCACTACCCCCCTTGTTTTAATCCTCACCTGAGGATATGCTTATTGATTCTAGAGAGGGGAGAGAGAGAGACATTGATGTGAGAGAGACACATCGATTGGCTGCCTCCCATACGTGCCCATATGTGCTCTGGCCAAGGATCAAACCCACAACCTAGGTATGTGCCCTGACAGGGAAGGAAACCCGCAACCTTTGGTGTAGGGGACAGACAACACGCCACCCAACTGAGCCACCTGGCCAGGGACCACCGCGTCTTTTCCATGCCTCCGTGTTGTACTAGCCCCTGTGTTACACTCGGTAACTGGAGGGTGGTGGGCATTCCATAAACATCACCTTGAGATGGAAGTGGATCAAAATCAAAATGATAATATTTGTGAATGCCACATACTACTATGAAGTTTATATGTTTAAAGAAAATGTATTAAAAGTAGAATGTTACAGAAAATTCTGAATTTCCCTTTAAGTGTCTACCTGAGGGCCACCTGGTGGTGCATATGGCATCATTTTGCATATTAAAGAAATGGCCCCTTCTGGTGGGGGATGCAGCCCTCACACAGGACACTTTACCTGGCCAAGCATGGACTGGCTTAGCCTCCCTTTACCTGACAGCACTCCAGAGGCCATAACCTGTCCCCCTGTACACGGCAGCCTGCTCAGTCCCAGGCTACCAGTTTGCTAAACACACTCACACACTGGTGAGCCTTCGATATTAAGAAAGACAGGAAAAGGCTGCATTCCTCATTTGTCGGTGCTCCTGAACCCGCGATGGCAAGTGTGGTTTTTAATCATACTGTCAGGGTGTGCATCCCAGCTCTGTCTCTCAGTAGCTCAGTGACCTTGGTCAAGCTACACAGCTCCTCTGAGCGCCAGTGTCCTCGTTTGTAAACCAAGACTGCCGTGGGGCCTGCACGGGATGGAGCGTGTTCAACAGCACTGGGCACATGTGCGTGTGAGGAATCAGGCACAGCGCGTGGCTGGCATATTTAGGTGAACTTCCTCCTGCCAAATGAGTAAGTCACGTTGGGGACATTGACGCAAGTGTGGTGGGATGTCAATGTCACTCTAAAGCAACCCTCAGCAAGGCTGCCGAGAGGTGCTCCGTCACCAGCAAGAGACATGATGGCCTGTTTCTTCAGAGTATAGTTAGCCGTCACGGGCCAGCTTATCTGCACAACTCCACTCAGTAATTTGCAGCACGATGCAAAAAGCACTCCTGCCCAAACCCCGTCTCCCAAAACTGATTCAGCGCTGGGGCTGCCACCTAGCTTTTTAAAAAATTTTTGAGGTTCCACAAGTGAGTCTGATATGCAGCTCTGCTGAGAATTACCATTACAAGCACACATTCTAATGCCCTTTTCATCTGACTGTCGGTTGCCTGATGGGGGAAGAGGGTTTGTGTCTGCTCTTGGAGTGGGTCACACTTCGGTGCTCTGTGACGCACAAGCATCCAGAATCTGGGACCCAGAAGCAGGCCAGAGGCCCAGGGGTGCTTTGCTCAGCCCTGCATCTTCTCCCAGTTAGCTCCCATGAGAGGTGGCTGAGTGCAGGAGATGTCAGGAGGGACAGAAAACTGGCCCAGGGAGGGGAGACCTGTGGGAGAGCTTGACGGGAGGACATCACGTGGACACACAGTCCTTACAAACACACGGCACCAAGGCCTTACACTTCGCCACTTTTAGTTTTTAGTATTAAAGAAAAAGTTGATTTTTTTTAAAAAATGTGTTGCCGATTCATTCCAAGCACCCAGGAGATGAAGGCCAAATCCCTGGAGTTTAAAGGTTAAAGAACAAAATTCAACAGAGTAAATTGTATAAAGATCTTATTGGATTTATTCAGTGACTTATGACTCAGGCAGCATCCAATCTAATAGAAAGGTGCTCCAATGATATACGGCAAGAGATTTTATAGGCAGAAGGGAGCAAAACAAGATAATTATACAGAGCAAAAATGTGGATTGGTTATTACAAGGTTACTTTCCATGTACACAACAGCAGGGGTTTATCGGGAAGATGACCTACTAATGCTGATCAGTCTTTTCTGATTCCATTTCTGGGAGAGCCAAAACTAAATTTCAGTTTGGTGATAGGCTTAGCATAAGCAACTCCCGTTTTGGGCCTGTTGTCTTATCTGACCAGAATAAAGAGGATCAGTAGAGCTTAAAGGATTGCTCTTTTCTTTCCCCCTGTTTTTTCTAATCCTCATCAAGAATATGTTTATTGATTTTAGAGAGAGAGGAAGAGAGAGAGACATCGATTGGTTGCCTTCTGTACGTGCCCCAACCTGGGATTGAACCTGCAACCTAGGTATGTACCCTGACCAGGAATTGAACCCACAATGTTTTGGTATATAGGACAGTGCTCCTACCAGCTGAGCCTCCCAGCCAGGACAATGTTTTCCTTCCCTTGAGCCAAAGCAGTAATAGTAAACAATTTTCAATGTTTCAAAGCTGTGTTTCAATGTTTTAACTTGATAGAACAGTAACAACTTTGTGGGTAGTGGAAGGCCCTGGCTTGTCTGATCCAGCTCAGCTTGAAGCTAGCGGTGTTGATTGTTCCTTTTGTGTGTGTGTTTTTCTTTTTCCTTTTACCATGTCAGAGCAGCCTTCTTGACTTTTTTATGTTCATCAAATGTATTTCCCCTTTTTAGCATAGTTGAAAAATAGCAGGGCAGTTCACATTGACCTAACACTGGATCCAGAAAGCCTGGTTACATTGCCAAGTGTGGTGGGTCAAGCTTAGCATTTGGGTGCTTTTTATTTTTGCATTTATCTAATAAAAGCCTGTGAGTACCTGGTATGTGCCCAGTGCGGTGCTGGGAGCTTGGGAGGCTGTGGTAAACAGTCTCAGCCCTCTCAGGGATTATTCTCTGGTGGTAAAAGCACACATTTGTCAGAGGATCTTACAAGCCTTGGTAAGGATACTCGAATGTGGCTGTAGGGTTTTAACAAGCCACGCTGACTGTATCTTAGCTTCATGTCCTCGGGGAGACCCTTCCCTCTGCCATGGAGAAGGCTCACACCCAAAGCTGGCCCCACACTGGAGAGTCTCTTCCCTGGGTGCTCCCTGAGGCTCCATACCTGTGCTCTCGTGCTGCACCCTGACTGACCAGTCCCCAGCATGAGCCTCTGAGCCTGAGGCCGCATCATTCCCTGGCCTGTAATGAGAAGATAAATCTAAGTACTTGTGGTGGGGGAGGGGAGGCATGTGAATTCACTTGAGATTAGCAAATCCTGGCTGAGCAAGTCCTTAACCTTTGTCTCCTGAATTCTGGGAATGAACTGGCAACAAACTTTTAAAAATCAGTGTTTTTTTAATGATAGCAATTTTAAGTCGGTAACATGTGGGTATAGCATAAAGGCCTTGGTGTTGGATGTGAAGCAAATTCCAGGCTGTGGAGCGATGCTACAGCTGACTGCGTGTTCGGGTGGCACCTTGAAAACGCCAGCTGTGAAGGGCCCCAGGCCCACAGCCGATCACCCAGCAGCGCTCAGCTTGCCCTGGTGCCCGCTGCCCCTGGGCAGGGGTCCGCTCGCCTCAACGCCAGCCCTCTGCTGCCCTTCTTGGGGACCTCTCTGGAACCGTCTGCTTCATGACAGGCAGCATTTCTCAGTGACTTCCTGGCACAGGACCCAGGCTGGCCACCCCCGACAGCCCTAGCTTTTGAATCTCGGCCCGGGCCCACTCCTGCTGCGGGCTCCTGCAGTGGTGACCCTGGGCAGCGAGCCTGCAGTTTGGACTTGGTGCAGGACCATCTTGTGCCGGAGCAAGTCAGCTGCTCTGATTTCACTCCTGCTGCACGTGCGTGTGCAGGTGAGGCAGCAGAGTGTGGCGGGGGTGGGGGGGGCGGGGGGCGGGGGACGTCGAGCAGCGTGCCACCAGCAGGTGCAGCTCTGCTGTGAGCAATGCGCCCCCCTGGGCTCGCCGCCCACTCCTGCGCTGTGGGCACAACAAGATCAGCTTCCGTGCATGGGGCACGGACTCTGTTAATTCATTTAACCCTGTAAATACCTACTAGTTCTCCATTTTATGTGTCTGAATGATGGCAAAGGGGATTAAGTGAATTAATATGTGAAGTACTTCACAACCTGAAATGGATCAGATAAAAGCAATTGTATTCCAAACTGACTGGGGAAATTCCGACAGATGAAAATTGCAACGGCGATCTCTATGGTGCCTCTGCACGTAGGATGCTGGTTTGCAAAAACATACCTATTTTCCGCACAGTTGTTCATTTAGTAAATGAACATTTATTGGGGGCCTCCTAAGTGGCAGACTCGTTCTAGATCATTAATAGACATCAGTGAAGAAAACAAAAGGTTGCTGTCCCGTAGGGCTTGGACGCCAGCAGGCAGGTGGACAGTGAGTAGTGAGGAAGCTGTGTGCTCCGTTGGAAGGTCGTGAGTGTTGTGGAAGAGACGAAAGCCGAGCAGGGTTAGGGGATCGGGAGTGCAAGGCAGGGAACAGGTCGCTTTCCTTAACCAGGGTGAGCCTTGTCGCTGTGTTCCGTGCATAGCCACTTCGCTGCTCATTCAGTAAACATTTCCTGAGTGCCCACCATGTGCTGTGGCCTGCGGATGGCATGGTAAACAGGGCGGAGAAGGTCCTTTTCCTGCTGGAGTTTACTTTCTGGTGGGCAGAGTAGATAGTCAACATGCAGACAAATACATGTGATAATTGCAGGTTGAGGTTAAGTGGCATGGAGGAAGCCAGTCAGACGATGTGAGGGCAGGTAAAGGCTGGAGCAAATGGAGAGACGGGGTGGTCCCTCTGAGGTGACGTTTGAGCTGGGCCTGAGGCACAAGAGCAAGCCAGCCATTGGCAGTGCTGGAGCCAGTGTGTTTGGAGGTCCCGGGACTGGAAGAGTCCTAGCAAGTAGAGTGAGCAGAGGGAGGCCTGTGTGACAAGCACAGACTGGGGCTGAAGGGAACGAGTGAGTCTGGAGACGGTGAGCCAGACCTGTGGGCAGTGCACAGTGAAGGGTGTTCAGCTTACCCCAGTATCTGCGGAGAGCCCCTGACGGGCTCAGTTTGATCTCCTTTGTGTTTTTAAAAGATGACCCTGCATACTACATGAAGCGTAGGCTATATAAGCAGTTCTCTCCACGGGCACCAGTTGAGCTGGACACAGTCAGTTCTCAAGCTGGTTCCAGCAAACACTCATTGAAGCCTTACTATGTGTCAAGCACCACGCTTTATGCTTTTTATCGCATTCACTCCTCGCTGCCCAGTTCTGGTTCATCCAGAAAGAACCGATCTAAAGTGGATTCATTGCCTTGCAGGAGTCTCCCGAAAGCCGGGGTGCAGAGCATTGGGGGTGGGGAAGGTGGGTGCAATGGGAGGTGGAGGGAGATGGTTTAACACCAAAGAAGCAGTTGGTGCTCTGTCCGTTTTAGGATAGCCCGTCCTTGCGACTAGCTGGAGGTTCATTCTTGTGCAGGAGCCAGAAATGTACAACAGTCCTTCCCTCTGCCCTGACTGTGAGGTAGCTGTCAGCTGAGAGGGATAGTGATGAAATCCGCTGGCCGTTAAGGTTCACAAGAAAGCGGTACGTGGCTTTTGAAACCAGTGGGTGGATGGTTTAGGGCTCACCCCAAAAATGAAAAGTTCCAAGGGACAGGAATTGTGTCCTGGTCATTTTGGTGACTCGGCCCCCACTGCATTCAGGTTAAAAATGCCTTCTGCACTAGGGGCTCGGCGTGTCAGTAGAATTTGGTTGAGACAAGAAATGGTTACATCA
The DNA here is from genome assembly GCA_007922815.1 of Macrotus californicus. Taxonomy (NCBI): domain Eukaryota; kingdom Metazoa; phylum Chordata; class Mammalia; order Chiroptera; family Phyllostomidae; genus Macrotus; species Macrotus californicus. Next base: position 147,630 of record VMDR010000592.1, read on the forward strand.
CTCCAGGGCTTCAGGGAAAAACTCTAAGCCTGTCTGCCAGGTTTCTTAACCAAGCGGGAGTCTGGGCAAGCTTCATCCTAAGATGAACCCAAGGTACATGAGCTACCCTGAAACATTGATGTGTTTTCAAAAAGGAAAAGGAAACCAGGGACCTTTTCCTCCTTTTATCTTTCCAGCAAGCAACCTGAAATATTTAACTGGACACATTGCATCATTCATGAATCTGGTAATACTTGTTCTCACAATCTATATGCACGCAACTACAAGCCTAGAGAGCCAATGTTTACCTTTTCAAAATAATGTATTCAGGAAAGGTAGTTCAGGCCAGCCTCCCTGTCTTTTGAATGCAGTCTAGCAGCTTCCTGATTTCAGCCTTTCGAAGGGCCTGATTTCAGCTGAAAAACAAATTTCCCTTGTCCTATTATTTACGCCTTCTTGAATCTGATAGCTTAAGTGCAGTAAAGTCTGATAAATGCAGCTCTGCCCCTTTTGGGCTCCCTTTCGGAGGCAAATCAAGAGGATTTGCCTTTTCCTAGACACAGCTGAACTCTATAAAGGGCTTCTGTTTTGTAATCTGTTTTCGAGATCTGATGCGTGTGTTTCTAACACCCAGTCACGTGGGGCGGGCTGACGCACACCCGACATGACTATGAGAAAATGTACTGCAAGGATGTGTGGGAAGGTGGAGCCGGATCACTGAAGCAGTGTCCGCTGTCAGAAAACTTTCCACAGGGCGCAGCAGACCCATGCAGTAGATTCCATTGCGATATGGGTCTCGCACGAGCCCAGAATGGGCTGTGAGCTTGACTTTTGCAGGATTCCAGGTCAGTATCCTAATACAGTGCGTTCTTTTTTTAGTTGGGTTTTATTTCTGAGTTTCTTTTTATAGAAGAAGACTCGTAGTAGAGAGAGAAAGTCGCTCTGTCTGTTCGGTTTTGTTGTTACGTACGTGCGTTAGGGATTGAGTGCCAGGGAGCTGCAGGAAGACTGTCGGCCTCCCCTTGTGATCAGGAGATTCAGAAAAAAATGGGCTTTAGTCCGGTCCAGGACAGTGGCCTTGAGCAAGCGACTTCCAGTTCTCATTAACAATTATACTGGGTAGGGTTACTTCACTCTCTGTATGTCGTCTTAAAAATTTACTAAAGAAAGTACACCAGATTTTATTAGCAAGCCCTATCAAGTTCTACATAGTAGATATGTTAGTTAACAACTTAAAGAGATTTTCCAACTTTTTTTTTTTTTTTTGCATTGTGAGAATCAGAATTTATGGAAACTGCCATTTTAAGTTTGTTGACGTCTGTGTATTTCAGTAAAGTTGCCTTGACTAATTGGGGGAGGGAAGATTTAATTAAGCTGGAAATACTGGGAATTAGTTGGTCAGATCATTGCCAAAAATCTGTTCCTGTTGTTTTCAAGTTCAGTCCCAGAATAGTGAAGGCAGTGTCCAGGATGTAACGGGGAGGGGACTAATTTAATAGGTAAACGGATCGGGCCATCCAGGCAGACAGCACGGTGACCAGGCTAACCTTTGCGACGTGGAAGGCAAGGACGCGAGCCGTGACAGGCAGTGCAGACAGCATGGGCAGCGGCCCTGCAGATCAAGGAACAGCGTTCTCCTGAGCGCAGCGTGAAAAGGACTCTTGGTCCCCCTGGTTTTTCAGCCACGCTCAAATTCAAGTGCAGCAGGTCCTCAAATAAGGTCGTTTTCTTATAACACTGAGGGGAAAAGAGTCCGATTCTCGGCTGGGGCCACTGTCGGTGCGGGGCTTGCATGTTCTTTCCACGTCTGTGTGGGTTTTTTCTACGGGCTCCAGTTTCCTCCCACAGCCCAAGATGTGCACGTGAGGTGAAGTGGCGTGTCTGCATTGTCCCCGTCCGTGTGGGTGGGAGTGGGTGTCAGAGTGGCCCCGCCACGGAAGGACATTCTGTCCAGGACTGGCTCCTGCCTTGTGCCCTGCGTTACCGGGAGAGGCGCTGGCCACCCACCACTGTGAACTGGCATGAGTGGGATGGAAAATAATTATTGTACTTGTTTTTATAAATCTTTCTTAAATGTGTGTATAGCTCACATTTGTTTTAATGATTAACGTTAGAAGTGCTTTGGGTCTTTATTTAGAAGTCGGGTGCTGTTTCTGTGATCCGAAACGTGTTGTGGGAACGTAACTCTTGTTATATCGTTCAGTCTAGGGTAAAAGTGGTTTCCTTGTATGTCATCTTGCTTGAGGTTGCAGTTTTCAGGAACCTACCCGTGACACTCAGTGCTGGGGTGGGGAGCTGCAGCTTTAAGTAAGTGCTGGGCCTCACTGCGAAGGTGATGCCTAATGGTACGGAGCAGGTGGAGACCCAGTAAGAGTGCGTGTGCGAGACAAGGGAACAGCATGTGCAAAGGCCCTGAGGTGTGGTGCCCCCAGCTTCTTCAGGAAACAGCAAGGGGGCTGGTGAGGGAGGCAGAGAAGTAGCAGGAGGGAAGATCAGAGTGGCCAGGGCCATGCTGATCCTTTCAGGGGAGTGAGATCGTGGGGGGCAAGAGAGCAGCATGGAGAGGCAGGAGATTCCAGTTTGGTTGGTGGCCCTCCTGCTCCCTCCACTTCTGCCGAGGCCTCCAGGGCGTGCTGGGGAGAGCTCTGGGGCGTGGGGACTGACTGTGACACTCAGACAGCTGCCGACTGTGCGTGTGTCTGCGTGGCTATGGGTGTGTCTCTGGGCTTCTCCGTTCCTTGGTCTCTCCCGTCTCGGGGGTTCTGCCTTGTCATTTACCCTCCTTCACTCCGTCCTCGGTTCTTTCAGGCTTGCACCTAATTTGTTTTATTGAGTGAAGTAGTTTTTAAGTAATTTCCTAACAAATGGTTTTGAACATTTTCTTATAGGCTAGAGTAGCAGTTCTCAAACTTTTTGGTCCCCGGACCCCCTTACACTCTTACAAATCATTGAGGAGCCCACGAGCTTTTGTTCATCTGAGTTATACCTATCAGGATTGATCATGATCAGAATTTTAAATGAGAATTTAACAACTACTAACTTACGAAAAATTACTATGAGAAAATGCAGTTGCATGATATAAAAATAACATTTTATTTTTTTAAATAACTTTCTACAGTGAAAAACGTAGTGGGAAAAGTAATATTGTCTTACATTTTCACAAATGTTTTTAGTGTCTGGCTCAATAGAAAGACAGCTGGATCTCCGTACCTGCCTTTGGATTCAGTTGTGATGTGCATTTCAGTTGAGGTGGATAAAGAAAATCCAGCCTCACACAAACAGGTAGTTGGAAAAAGAAGTTGGTTTGTAATAGTCTTTTCAGTTCGTCGTGGGTGTTCTTTGGCAGCACACTAGAACGTGAGGAGTGGTCGCTCCTTAAAGGTTATTTGCAACATGGGATCTGAAGCCATGTTGGTGAGCTCTGAGCACTCACTCACACTCACTCACATCTCAGTCCACCGGCCCATCTCCTGCCTTTCAGCCCCTGCATCATTTTCTGCAGCAGTAAGCGCTGGTCATTCGGACCACAGTGGTTCGCTGAGCTGTGCATGTCTTCCACGTATCCAGAACTTACATTTGTTAACCTCACCACCAGCCTCATTAGAGAAGTCATTATCTGTGGTATCGAGAAGTGTCAAGCTCATGGTAGTGGATAGTTTTCCCCAAAACTAATTTTCTCTTGGAAGTCTAATTTTATTACTGGTAACCAAAGGGCTACTTCCTTGAAATGACAGGCCCACTCTCGGTCCAGTTCAGGAAAATGTTGGCCCGGATACCTGCATCCAAATAACCGTGGTTTGTCTCTCGGTCACTCTCTCAGTAAGAATGGTGTTCTGTGGGGGGAAAAAAGGCCGTTTCAGCTCACAGCTCAAAGACCCAGCCGCGCTTGTGCTCACGGCGGTCACTGCCTCTCAGTGCGCGTCGGTGCGCTTTGTGTGTGCCGCCCATTTGACCACACAGGACCGCAAAGGGACGTGCGTTCCAGGGCCGGGATGTCATGCAATTAATCGCTTTTATTCCTTCATCTCAGTGTACCTGGCGTCATGTCTGTCACCGTGCCAGCTGTTTTATCCCTCGTTGCTTTCGCACCATTAGTGCACATGTCTGCATAGTTGTGTTTTTAAAAGGCAAATGACATCTTCGTGTTATGAATTGTGTTTATTTATTTATTTACCTACCTCACAAACCTCCTGAAAGGGCCTTCGGAGACTCAGAGGTCCATGAAACACTTTGAGAACTGCTAGATTAGAAGGAACCTGGGGGGGGCGGGGGGGGGGCGGGGCGGGCAGGGACGGGGAAGGATAGGAGTTAAATTGTATTTTCCTACTAATTTTACTCTCTACAGAGTAGAATTTGGGTTCAGACTTTTAAAGCTTTAAATGAGGAGCCTAAGCACAAAATGTAAGTTTATGTAAAGCCGTTTTCTGCCCATGGTCTGCGGGCAGTTCCTCCTTGCTCATCACCGACGTCCCTTGTGTGTCTGGGGGCAGAGGACGCGGAGATGAGCCAGAGGGCGGGCCCTGCCCTCAAGGTGCCAATAGGGAAAGATGTAGATTTGAACCAGTGTCCCTAGTACGTGCTACAGGAAAGGTAGGAACCCACACCTAGAAATTTCAGCACAGGGAGGCCACGGCTGGGGTGTCACCTGGCAGGAGTAAGTACGGGGGGCTGCCAGGCAGAGGAGTGAGGGCCAGGGCAGAAGAAGGACCTTCGGAGGAAATGCCACTTTCCTCGTAGAGCTTCCTACAGATGGAATGTAGAACCTTCCAGAGCTCCCAGGAAAGCTTCTGTGGCCAGGGAGTACGTGTACTGCGGGTGCTGCGGGTGCTGTGGGTGCTGTGGGTGCTGTGGGCGCTGTGGGTGTATCGATATGGCGCTGGAGCAGGGGGGCTACCTATTTTCTGCCTTCACACCCTTCTGTACTGTTTGAGTTTTTCACCATGAGCCTGGATTTATTTTAACTTTTTTAAAGCTAGTTCATGCTAAAAGCAGGTGAAGAAAAGTCACTTCAATCATGAAACGTATCTTAAGTGCCCGTTGTCACCCTGTGTGGGCATGTACTTTTTATATATGGTTGGAGTACCATAGAAATGAAAGCAGCTGAAGACTGCAAATATACCAACCAGCTAGCGTTTCCCAGTGGCATTTATATAAAGTGTGTTTATCAGATATTTATAAAATTCTTAAAAGATTTTACATACTTATAAAGTACACTTTATGTAAATGTACATCTGTGCACTACCTGTAACTTATATAGAGGCTTATATTCTGCTTATGCATTTGTATATATTAATACAAGATAAACATTCATTTCTATTTCCTGGGTTACGGCCCCATTTCTCTGGCAATTATTTGTTGCACCCCCTCTCTCAAGTGACCTGTTTTGGATGCTAAACTGTATGTTCACCCTATTTTTATGTGCTTATAAAATATATTTATATATAGTATATGTTCATATGTTTATCAGTCATTCATTTATTTGTACATACATGTGGACATATACATGTGTACTTGTGTGTTCAGAAGACATATGTTGAAATCTGTTATAGTTGAAATACAAGCTCAGGACATAGTAATGTAAGTCAGATGAGCACAGTTATGTAATTACAAACTTGTTTATTTTTTTAACATTGGTTCACCAAAATATTTTGCATATGTAACATTTTTGCTCGCTTTTTCCTTGTGCTTATTTATTCCATCACAGCAGTACTGCTGAGAATAGTGAATTTGTTGCATGAAACTTGCTCTTAGGAAGTTACATGTGAACTAAATCTCGTCTTCTCTGCAACTTACATTTCTTTTTCTGAAGTCGGCTGTGAGCTTTCCGTTGGCAGGAGCACCTACGACTTCTGTTTCAAGCTACTTTCTCTGAGGAATGTGAGGGAAGAGGTCACTCATGTAACTTTTTAATGTCAAAGCGTGCTGTTTTGGTGAGAATGACTGCCTCCCCCACCATGAGCTCATTTAGAACTCTCCATTTTAATTTTGGGGCTGTCCTGAAAGTATGTCTGACGAGGTCTGCAGGTCCGTCGTTGTTTTATCTAATGTTTTTATCAGCTGCACAGACCGAACTGGCTGACGGGCTGGGCTGCCACGCTGCTGCGCGCGGCCACCGGGCGCGAGGTGCCTGGGCTGCAGTGCGTGTGTAAGAGTGGCGGCGACAGGGACGGCTGCGAGGCCCCGGTTCTTCTTGCCAGGCAGGTGACCGCCCCGTTGTTGCCCTCTCTTCCTGTTTTTTGGAGAAAAGGTATATTGACTTTTATGTTAAATCTTACTGTTTTTCAACATCAGCTCAGTTTTTCCAAAACATGGCTCCAGAAACTGTGAGTCAAACAAAACTTGCACAGGGAGCAGGTTTGCCCACGGCCTGCAGCGCGTTCCCTCCGGTCTGCAGGCCTCGGCTCATTGCCATTTTGCACTTCAGACAAGTAGAATGTGGCTTTTAGATGCAGCACCTTCTGAGGTTGTCTGGTCACCCATGGTCTGGAGGCTCTTTATGACAAAACGAGGTGGTTTAGGTAAAAGGTTAAGGTTGGAGAGGTGGGTGCTAGAGTGGTAAAGACTTTTCATTCCTTTAAATCTTATTTCCCCTGCTACACCACTGGCCTTGGGCGAAGGGGACAGAGCTGCTTTTACGGCATTGCATTTACATATCGGCCCCCAGGCTCGGTTTTGGCCGGTTGATAAAATCCACCCGATAACAGCCTCTGAGACAGGCAGGAGAGACTTTTCAATGTTTACTTCGTGTGCCTTTTGAGTTTAGTATCATATGAATATATTACCTATTCACTAAATAAATGAAAGTATAGAAATACGTATGGGTTCCAGGGTCTTGTGCCAGCTGTTCTAAGTCAGTGTCTCTGTGGGTACGGGGAAGAGGGATGTTATAAATCTATACTTATTTATTTATTTTTTTGAGAGAGGGAGAGAAAGATCTCATCGGTTGTCTCTCACACGCCCCCAGCTGGGGACCAGGCCCACAACCCAGGCGTGTGCTCTGACTGGGAATTGACCCAGCGATCTTTCAGTTCACAAGCCAGCACTCAGTCCACGGAGCCACATCAGCCAGGGCTGAATCTGTACTATTTTCAAAGCTTCCCAGGTGACTTTAATGCATAGTCAGGTCCAGGAGCTGCTGTCCCAAAGCATATAGCAGGTCTTCAGTAACAAAGGAGGAGTGAACTCTCGCCTTCCTGGGGCATTTAGCCCGATGCCTTATACTTAGCAGTTGTCAGTAAATATTGACTGAGAGGATTAAAGTATATTTTGAGTTCAGCAACCCCCCCCCCAATCCATCTCAACAGAGGGTGTGGCCATCTGCTCGTCCCCAGTCTCTCACTCCTGGCTGGGTGGGCTGCTGCTTACCTGGACCCCGCATGGCCTCACTAGCTGGTCTCTTGCATCTGGCTTGCCTCCCTCTGATCCTTCAGCACACGGCATCCTGAGTGACGTTTTTTCCCTTCATTCAAATCTGTTCATGCCTTTCAGCAGTTCCCTATTGCCTGCAGCATAAAATTAGGGCTTTTCATGATCTGGGCTGACCCTTCCTTTCCTAGTTCATCGCACTCAATAGATGGGTGCTGAGGCCAGCCGTGTGCCCGGCACTGCCGGGGGCACTGGGGACAGACCAGTGCTCACACCCTCTGCTGACCTCCCCAGACCTCCTCATCAGTCCCTACACACAATACATTCCTTCTGTGATTTTTCCCAGTGTCCCTTCTGCTTAGACTGCCCTGCCCACACCCATCTTTCGTGGTCACTGAGGCCAAGCCTTCCAGGATCCCTATAAATAATAAATCGTCACTTCATCTTCTGACACTCTGTGCAAATCTTCAGTGTAAGGCCTACCATCATGGCCTCCAGTTGTCAGTTGCCAGCCCTCTTTCTTCCCCTGGACTCTGAGCTTGCCTTGCTGCCCTCAGTCCCTCCAGCTCTGGGCGCTGAGTCTGACCACGCCAGTCAGGAGCACATTTGCTGGGTGAAAGAGATACAAGAATAAAGGTTATTTTGTGTGTGCCAAGAAGGCACATCCAGGTGCTACCCAGTAACCATGATTTGTAAAGGGTTCTGCCTCACAGTGGGAGAGTCTCCTGAAAGATGTCATGCTCGGATTTTCCAAAGTTATGAGGATGTTCTAATGACCTGTAATGATGCTCTCTGCAATAGATGCTACTCAACTGTGAGACTAAGATCTTACTAAGTGTTAACAGTGGGCCTTTTGCTAACCACTCTAACTGAACAATCTAAGAATCAGAGAAGTGAGTGGGCCTTATAATCTGACACCCTAGAATATTCGTATTAGCTTGATGTGAAATACCGTATTCCCCAAATAGAGGCAGAGCCTCGTGGGAGGTTCAGAGTGCTCTGAAGTGGGGTGTTCTGGAACAACTAGTAATTCTGAGGTAAAAGGACAAAATTGATGATATCAGCATAAAACTAAGCCAGAACGGAAGCTGCATTTTTGGACCGCATAATATGTGTTTTGCCAGATCTGAGACTATCTATCCAGGCAGGCTGGATAAGGAATTGAAATAATCTTACAGAAACCCAATGGGACAAGAATATGTGAATCAGGAGAGAAAGTAGCCCAGAACAGAGAGACCCCAAGGAAGGCAAAAGAAGCATCAGAAAGTCTATTACTGATTTATAACCCAGTGAAGGACACACTCCTACATTCTGTGCAGGGGTGGCCCTCCCTCCCTTCAGGGGCACCAAGGAAGCAGTAACTATTTCATTTCATATTTATTTATAGATTTAACCCCCCAGAGTTCTGGAAAAGATTTGTGGAAGATTACCATTAAAGGCAGGGTAAACAATAGTAGAAAAACTAGACAGTTGTCACACCAGAAACCCAGGCTCACAATGGCCACCACCATTGACAATAAAAGTTCATTCTAACATGTCTCGAGAATGAAGAGAAACTTTGGGAGTATATTCTCATTATCTGATTAGAGAATGTATTAGTAGAAGTATACTTTTTCTTATGGCTGAATGAAAAAAGAATTTATCAAATGAACCCTTACATAAAGGATGCTAAATAACATAGTGGGCACAGCTCATAATAGCTTCACAAAAAAGGTAAAAAGATTCTTTGTGTGGCCATCTGGTCTCTCCACCTGAGTTAACGCTGTGAGCTCAGTATTACACTCCAAGTGCTCGGAAGACATTGCCACTGCGGGTTAAAGAAGTAGCATCAAGCTGTGTGGCTTTCTGGGTGTCACTTGACAAGGGACAGAGAGACCAAATAAATATCTGGTTCGTATATGCTATACACCAGAGGGGCTTTTTGTTTGTTGATTTTATTTTGTTTTAACTGCAGGAGTGATATATTAGTGTGTAGTGAAGTTAGTTTAGTGAGTTGTTAGAATTTTAGAAACAAAAGAGAAAGGACAGTAGTCATCACGCCCACTAAGGGTCAAGTTTCAATTGCACCTGTGTCTTTAGGTCACTAATGCCCCGTGTATTTATTGTAGGTGAGTATGAGAGCCGCTGCTTGGGGCTGCTCCTCGCAGGAATATTAGTCGGTAGGCTCTGGCCATTCCAGGCTAATTATAGAACACACATAGAGAAGAGCACGCACTGGTCTCTGGAAACTAGTCTCGGAGACAGGGTCCTCAGACCACAACCAGCCACTGAGCCTTTGGGCTAATTCAGGAACCTGTGATGAGACTCAGACTGTGGACTCAGCAGCCATACGGTCCTCGTTTCATTTTTTGTTTGCCTTCAATACCTCTCAGAGCTCTTTTTGAAAACCCTAGTCTCCTTTGGCTGGCTGGCTTTGTTTACTTACTAACTTTGGCTTTAATGAAAGGGACATCAGAGAAGGAGTGGGATGGGCGCCCCCGGTGGTCAGACCTGGTCGTGCGGACTGGGACTTTTCATTGAGAGACCCTTGGAAGCCGCAAATTAGCAATGTCCTCCAGGTTTTGCTGCTTCTATGAGCAGGCAACACCTTTACATACAGGTACTGCTTACTTAGGGAAACTCTTTAGAAATCCTTTTTCTGCTTTGTGAATGGTGTTTGGATCAGATCATTGGAGCTGTCTTTGAAAATAGGCAGGAGGCTTGTGGCGGGACCGTGGCACTGCCCAGCTCTAGGGGTTCCACGCAGCAGCCTTGAGTGATGGTGAGACCCTTAACACCTGGGGTACCTCGTCCCCCCAAATTCGGACATGTACGTAGAGCTACAACTTTGGAGAAAGAGTTCTGAGAGGCTTTCCAACTGTAATAACTTAGCAACGGCGTGAGCAACAGGCTGGAGTGGAATAAAGATTTAGCTTCTCATGCGGACTCCAAGTCTTGTCAGCAACAACAGAATGAGGTACAGACGTCTCTTTTCATACCCAGATTGTTTTCAGAGAGCTTGAAAACAATCTAGAAATAAAGAGGCTACTTGGGGAAGAGTCTCTGACCACTTCTCTTCTCTGTTTCAGATGACAGTCATGTCCCTTTCCAGGGACCTCAAGGACGACTTCCACAGTGACACAGTGCTCTCCATTTTAAATGAGCAGCGCATCCGGGGCATCTTATGTGACGTCACAATCATTGTGGAAGACACCAAATTCAAAGCCCACAGCAATGTCCTGGCTGCTTCAAGCCTTTATTTCAAGAATATCTTTTGGAGCCATACAATCTGCATCTCCAGCCACGTCCTGGAGCTGGATGATCTCAAAGCCGAAGTGTTTACAGAAATCCTTAATTATATCTACAGCTCCACAGTCGTTGTCAAGAGACAGGAAACAGTCACTGATCTCGCAGCTGCAGGAAAAAAGCTAGGAATCTCTTTCTTGGAAGATCTGACCGATCGCAGCTTCTCAAATTCCCCAGGCCCCTATGTATTCTGCATTACTGAAAAGGGAGTGGTTAAAGAAGAAAAAAATGAAAAAAGGCATGAAGAACCAGCCATCACTAACGGGCCAAGGATCACAAATGCGTTTTCCATCATTGAAACGGAAAATAGTAATAACATGTTTTCCCCACTGGACTTGAGGGCGAGTTTCAAAAAGGTCTCCGACTCCATGAGAACCACGAGCCTTTGCCTGGAGAGGACTGATGTCTGTCACGAGGCGGAGCCTGTCCGCACCCTGGCGGAGCACTCCTACGCCGTTTCTTCCGTGGCTGAGGCGTACCGGAGTCAGCCTGTATGTGACCGTGCTGGCAGCTCACCTGATAAAACAGGGAAGGAAAATGGTGAAGCTCTTGCCACAAAACCGAAAACGTGCCGGAAGCCAAAGACACTTTCCACACCCCAGGATCCCGAACCAACCACAGAAGAGATGCCACCCCCACCAGTGACCAGCGTGGAGGTTCATCAGGAAAGGAGTCCACAGCCAGCTGCTGTTCTTTCTGGTTCAAAGTCTCCCAGCAATGAAGGAGAGGTCCTTCTTCCCAGGGAAGATGAAAACAAGTCCTGTGACGTCCCTGGGCCGCCAGCGGCGGAGGTTCCACCTCTCATTTACAATTGTAGCTCTTGCTCCAAATCCTTTGACAGTAGCACTTTGCTCGGTGCCCACATGCAGCTGCACAAGCCAACCCAGGAGCCTTTGGTGTGCAAGTACTGCAACAAACAGTTCAGCACCCCAAACAGGCTGGATCGGCACGAACAGATCTGCATGAGGTCAAGCCACATGCCCGTTCCGGGGGGAAATCCACGCTTTTTAGAAAACTATCCTACCATTGGACAAAACGGAGCTTCCTTCACAGGTCCAGAGTCTTTGTTGTCTGGAAACAGGCTTGGTGAATTTTCCAGTACTGGAAGTACCTTGCCAGAAATGGACCACCTGGTTAAATTTGTTAATGGGCAAATGCTCTACAGTTGTGCCGTATGCAAGCGTAGCTATGTGACTTTATCCAGCCTCCGCAGACATGCAAATGTCCACTCGTGGAGAAGAACGTACCCTTGCCATTACTGCAACAAGGTGTTCGCACTGGCTGAGTACAGGACCAGACACGAAGTTTGGCATACGGGAGAAAGGCGGTATCAGTGCATTTTCTGCCTTGAGACTTTCATGACTTACTATATACTCAAAAACCACCAGAAGTCTTTCCATGCCATCGATCACAGACTTTCCATCAATAAAAAAACCGCAAATGGAGGCTTAAAACCTAGTGTCTATCCATATAAACTTTATAGGCTACTGCCTATGAAATGCAAGAGGGCTCCTTACAAGAGCTACCGAAATTCTTCCTACGAAAATGCTCGAGAAAGCAGTCAGATGAGTGAGCCTGCACCTGGTCCCTACGTTATTCAGAACCCATGCAGCTCTGAGTTACCGGCTCTGAATTTCCAAGACAGTGCAAATACCATGACCAACAGTCCAGCTGTCCCACCAGAAACATCCACATGTCGGGACAGACCCATTTCTGCCAACATCCAAAACGCAGAGGGGACCAAATGGGGAGAGGAAGGCTTGAAAGTTGATCTCGACAATAACTTTTATTCAACAGAGGTGTCCGTTTCTTCCACTGAAAACACGGTCAGTTCGGACCTCCCGGCTGGGAACGTGCCTGCTTTGTCTCTGAGTAACGGCGGCGAGAACTCAGCCTCCGTGATCAGCTACAGTGGCTCAGCGCCCTCGGTCATTGTGCACAGCAGCCAGTTTTCGTCGGTGATCATGCACAGCGCCTCTGTGGCTGCCATGTCCAGCGCCAACCACGGAGCCCCTTCAGATCCACCTGTCAGTCAGACCGGGCAAGGTGAGAGCAAACCTGAGCCAGACAAGATGGGGAGAGTGGTTAGCAGACCCAAAAGCATTAAGGAGAAAAAGAAAACCATCCCATGTAACAGGGGAGAAATGCCAGAGGAATCAAGCTACGTTGCTGACCCTGGGGGGTCATTGAGCAAAACCACAAATGTCATTAAAGAAACCAGTAAAATTGAAACCTACATCGCAAAGCCTGCTCTCCCCGGAACTTCCACGAACAGCAACGTTGCACCTCTTTGCCAAATAACAGTCAAAATTGGGAATGAAGCCATTGTGAAAAGGCATATCCTAGGGTCTAAATTGTTCTATAAAAGGGGGAGAAGACCCAAGTATCAAGTGCAGGAAGAGACTGTGCCACGAGAGAGTGACCCGGAAACCAACAGAGACAGCCCGCTCGGGCTTTGCCAGTCCGAGTGCGTGGAGATGAGCGAAATGTTCGATGACGCAAGTGACCAGGACTCCACCGACAAGCCATGGCGCCCTTACTACAACTACAAACCCAAAAAGAAATCCAGGCAGTTGCGAAAAATGAGGAAAGTCAACTGGAGGAAAGAACATGAAAACAGGAGCCCAAGCAGTAAGTACAAATACCCGGCAGAACTGGACTGCGCTGTGGGGAAGGCCCCTCAGGAGAAGGCCTTTGAGGAAGAAGAAAATAAAGAGATGCCCAAGTTGCAGTGTGAACTCTGCGATGGAGACAAGGCCTCGGGGGCTGGAAACCAAGGCAGGCCCCACCGGCACATCACCGCCAGGCCGTACGCCTGCGAGCTCTGCGCCAAGCAGTTCCAGAGCCCGTCCACACTCAAGATGCACATGAGGTGTCATACCGGAGAGAAGCCCTACCCGTGCAAGACCTGTGGGCGGTGCTTTTCCGTGCAGGGGAACTTGCAGAAGCACGAGCGCATCCACCTGGGCGTCAAGGAGTTCATCTGCCAGTATTGCAACAAGGCGTTCACGCTGAACGAGACCCTCAAAATCCACGAAAGAATCCACACTGGCGAGAAGCGTTACCACTGTCAGTTCTGCTTTCAGAGTTTTTTGTACCTCTCCACAAAAAGGAATCATGAGCAGAGACATATTCGCGAGCACAACGGTAAGGGCTTCGCCTGCTTCCAGTGCCCCAAAATTTGCAAAACAGCCGCTGCCCTTGGCATGCACCAGAAGAAACACTTATTCAAAAGCCCAAGTCAGCGAGAGAAAACGGAAGGTGATGTGTACCAGGAAAACTCAGATCCGCTGGAGAATCCACAGTTCATGGATTCAGAAGACAACGACCAAAAGGATAATGTGCAAACCATCGTTGGGAACCTTTGAACGGCGATACTTGGGGGGAAAAAAATCTTCAAAAATATAAGTTGATGGGTTTGTTTATTATTATTATTTTTTTAGTTAGCTATTTTCTTCTGGTTTTGTTTTTAAGCTTAGTTTTGTTCACATTAACAGTCATGAAGGAGTGAATTGTAAAAACGAAAATCTCATTTGTGAAAATTCCAGAAAGAGGATCCTAATATCTGCTTTGGGTTTTCGCGTTAACATCTTGCAAAGTGCGCAAAAACAGAATAGCTGACTTCGCCAATGTCCCAAGTATCTTGTGAAAGTTTATGAAGTTCTTAGCTGTGGTATTTCTGCCAGTGGAAAAAAAAGTTTCATTTTAGCCTAATTTAAAACTTTCTGGTAAGTGCTAATAGGAACTGGCTGCTAAACTGTCTTTAGTCACTGGAGAAAATAAGGGTTAGACATCACGAAAATGTCATCTTCATAAGTAAGTTAAAAGGTAAATGAGCTTACTGTAACAGTCATTCCCATTCAGCTTCTGCTCTGTTGAAAATTGTTTAAATTTAATGGGTACATATTAAATACTTAATATAGCTAAAAATATGTGTGAAATGAGTAACCTAAGTAGGACATTCATATATTAGAACTACTTTTCTGCAACACAAACCTTGTAAAATACATATATAAATCACTCTGACTTTTAACTGTCCATGTCCCCTGTAGAGAATTATAATGATGAGCAATAGGTCTGCAAATAATGAGGACTGATGTAAAAACCAGTAGAAAGCATTTTGAATATGACTTAAGAGCATGTGTATGCTTTTAGATGGAATGCTGTTCTCTTGAAGTTATGGCTGAGCTATTATTTGAATTGGTCTATTCAAGTCACAGAAAACATAGATCATGCCTTATCTATGGGGGAAAGCCTTCCCAGAATTTTACCTGTGGTTCCCTGTGCTGTGTATTACTTTGCAATGGCCTCACCTCAGGAAATGAAGAAGGGTCAAATTCTTCAGAAACTCCCCGCAGTCTTCCATCCATCACAAGGCCATAAATGTGGAGGTCTGTTCCAGACAGACTTAACCAATCTCAAGGGTTCAAGTAAAACCTGACACCTCCTATTCCCCTGAAGGAGTGTGCAGGAAATTCAGCGCAAGGCATGCACACAGTGGTGAGTGCCCAGGCACTTGAAAGGGACAGAAAATCTAGTCCCTACCATGATTAGCTTCCTTGGAGATTACGCAGCCCACAAGTACGTGCTAGTATAAAATAAAAGGACAACAGACACACACACCCGCCCCACCCATGAAGGACTGGAGCCAGCAACTGGAAGGGATGACCTTCCTTGCCTCAAATAGTAGCTTTGTTTGGGGGTGGGGAGGGAGATAAGGTTCCATCACGTACGTGACTCAGATGTATCTGCACAGTCAGATGCCTTGTCTTCATGTTTGCAGACATCTAGCCCCTTTGCTAAAATACCCACTTAAGTTTCACAGTGTTCTTTTATGCTGACCCGTACCATCAACACCGCCCTCAAAGTCTAATTGCCCTGCAAGACGTTCCATCATCTGGACTAGGTTCCTGGGAAGCTGGAACTCATGAGTCTTACTTTTCAAACTGCCATGATAGGAGGCAGAGAGAAAACATTCCTACCCTTTGATCACCAGTATGAACAGAATCCGGAAATCGGCTCAAGGGTGGCCTGCAGCCATTCGTGTTCCTGGGATTTGGTAGATGGAAACCCAAGGTTATCCAACAATGCAAGGTTACCACTGTGAAGAAGTAGCTCACAGGACTCCAGTTTCTCTCTCCGAACGTTGTGATGTCACCATGAAGAAGACTTAATGTGGATTTGGGTGGGCAAGAAAGCATTTACACACCCAGCAATGGACATGATCAAAGCTGACCTTTGAATACTGTAGTACTTCGCTGTTAAGTAACCCCAGTATTGTATCCGCATTTATCTTTTGTTCATCTGCTCTCACTCACGTACAGTATTATGTAAGAGAAGAAAATGCAAGCGAATCAACTTTATTTTACACATTGTATATATGTACACCTGCACTATTCATTTGGGTTTTGTTAAAGAGATTGTCACAAAGGGCTTATGAAAATCATTTTTGAATTGATAATTAGAATATCGAATAAGAAATCCTGTGATCTACTAATTTGTTTTATCTCAATTAGGGTTATTAATCAAGAAAAATAATTGTGTATTTTAGTCATTTTGATTTGAGGTAACTCCAAATATAAAATTACATTACATGTAGTGATGTCTCCCAGCCCTTACATGTGGATATTTTTAAAGTGGACTTGTATGCTGATAATTCTAGACCAAAGTAAATATGGCAGAATATTTATACATGAAAAAATAATTTTGCAAATATTTTCTATAATTGTATTATTCGTTTAAAATGTTGACAGCTTGTGTTAGTTTCAGGGAGGGGTGTATATTTTGATAAAAAAAATACTTGACTTTGTAATTCTGTATATTCTATACAATTTATAGCAGAGCCGTTTTAAGACAGCCTTGTCAGATTTTTTGTTAATTGTGAAAACTTTATGATGAGTGATGTTTAAGTATGCATTGAGTACCTAATGACCAACTAGAATTAAAGTAAGTGTAAACAGTGGACATAACTGTATGCTGTACAAGATATATTGTAATTTGCTGTTTTAGCATCTGTATTTTGGTTAGAAGATATTATTAAATGCAGATGTTAAGGGTTGGAAAAAGTCTAATTTTATTTTTAGAAATAATGAATATAACTTTGTTTTTGCTTGATTAAAATAGCTTGTTCCTACGTTAAGTCTCTTTTCAAATGTTTTAGTGGTGAGTCTTTGTGCGGCCGAGCAGCCATTTCATCCGCGTGAGTCACAGCATCATTTCACACAGCATTCCCTCAACACGCTCCTTTTTCCACACTCACTGATTCCATGACACACCTACCACCTGCTTAGTGCTCAAATGGAATGTGACGTTTTTTTAAAAAACGCAGAATAAGAGTAGTTGAAGTCTCCTGCTAATTCGCTGCTTTGGATAGGCCTCATGGTATCGCGCCGAATCAGATAGTGTTGGAGGTACTCCGCCATACTCACCCACAGGAAACAAATCACATTTGTGGAGCACCAGGCACTTGACAGTGGTCTTTGCAGGGGCTGCTTCATCCAGTCCTTCCCAACAGCTGGGAAGTAGATGTCATCATCCACATTTTACAGTGACTTTGAGAAGACACCAGAGCCAGGCAGGATCAGGATCCCAGCCCTGGGTGGCCCGACACCCATGTTTTGTTCCTTCTCAGCACCTCAGAGGGTAACGCTTACTGTAAGCCGAACAGAGGGAAGAGGAAAGACATGACGTGACAAAGCAATTCAGCTTTAGGATGGCAGTGGTTACAATGACAGCTTTGAGGAGGTTGTGTTAGGCTCGGCTTCCCCAGACTCCTTGCCATTCTTCCTGAGGCCTCCATACTTTGGGCATTTGGCTTTTCTTATATCTTGGGATATTGCCCTATAAAATAAGTTTTTAAGAGTTTGTAATTTTTTTTAAAGAACAGACAGAAGCCCTGACTGGTGTGGCTCAGTGGATTGAGTGCCGGCCTGCGAACCACAGGGTCACTGGTTCAACCCCAGTCAGGGCACATGCCTGGGTTGGGGGCTAGGTCCCCAGTGGGGGGCGTGTGAGAGGCAACCACACATTGATGTTTCCCTCTTTATCCCTCCCCTTCTCTTTAAAACTAAATGTAAAATATTTTTTAAAAAAATACAGACTGAAATTATAATTTAGTGCTGATACTAAATTCAGTATTAGCTAGTAATTTTTCACATAAAAAAAATCTGTTCCATCATCACAGACTATACTCTAACCTTAGCTGATTATCTTCAAAAGCATGCAGTTGGTCACAGTGCCCAAAGTGACTGTCCGTGGCTCAAGCACCACAATTTGTCACCCAGTGAATTGTGGGAAATAATTCAAATTTCCAGTCCTACCCTGGCTGGTGGGGCTCAGTGGTCGGATCATCTTCCTACAACCAAAGGGTCACAGGCTCAATTCCTAGCCAGTGCACATGCCTGGGTTGCAGGTTTGCTGCCCAGTCCAGGCACGTGGGATCCCTGGTAGGCCCAGGTGCAGGAGGCAACCAGTTAGTGCTTCTCACTCGCCTTGATGTTTCTCTCCCTTCTCCTCTCCCTCCCTTCTTTTCTCTTTAAAAGCAATGAAAAAGAAAATGTCCTTGGGTGAAGGTAAAAAAAAAAACATTCCAGTCCTACTGCTGGCTGGCCAATTCCACTAATTTTTTAATTGAAGGGCAATCCAAAACTAATTCCCCCCAAATTTTACAACTGCTACTTGCTAAAACTAACTGCATTATCTAGCAAAAGTAGATTCCATATGGAAGGAACTTACAACAATTGAGAAGCTAACTGGACTGAAAGGACAACAGATCATGCAGATCCGTCCTGTCTTGGAACCCTCCCGTGTTACTTCGGGCGTCAGTAATAGTCTCGCATTACTTGGAGTCTTTTCGTTCCTAGCGCTCCTCTTCCTCTGTTCTCATCACCTGCTGGTTGGTTTGGTTCCACTGCTTCTGCCTCCATCAGTTCCCCTTAGAGACAGTGGTTCTTCCACTTCCCTTCCCTCTCCATCTGAGAAGTCCTCACGTCCCCCTCCGGGTTCGTCTGCTAACCTCTTCCTGGGGAAGCAGGCCCCTTTGGCCCTCCCTCCCTCCCCACTGTGCGGCCCTTGATCTGACTCTTCAGGCGAGCTGGTCAGTGAGCAGGAGAGCTGGCGTGGTGTGCAATTTGTAAAATGAAACACTCCGAATTTAGACAACTAATGGAAAAACTGGTTATATCAGAAATGTGACTGTGTTTTTATTATTATTTAATTCTTGACATCCAAGACATCAAATAATTCTATTTTTTAGGATGAGGATTCAATATCACCTTTTTTATTAATTTTGAAAGCTATGACTTCTATGTAATTATTCTATGTCAGCAGTTTTCCACCTTTTTTATCTCATGGCACACAAACTAGTTACCAAAATTTTGCAGCATACCAAAAATACATCTTTTTTTTGTCAATCTGACAAAAAAATAAGTATAATTTTGATTTACACGGGATAGCTATCGTCATTTTTTAATTTGAAACCTAAGGGAAAAGAGGTCAGTGCCCCTGACTAAATAGGTATTGCATGTTTTAAAAAGGCTTGTGGCACACTGGTTAAAAATTGCTATTGCGTGTAATCTTTTAATAGGAAACGTTTCAAGCATATGCTTACGGCTGGGACCAGGGAGTTAGGATCTGAGACCTCCCGCAGCCTCGGGAAGGATGAGGCTCCTTTACTGCCCCCTGCTGTGCGATGTCATAGCCCTGAAAGTCTGGGCCGTGGCTTTATACACATCCTGGGGCCTCTAATGGGAGGGCAAGGAAGTGACATCTCTACTTCAGAAAGGTTACTCACTTCACACGAGCATGGGGTATTGCCAGAGAGACGCTGACTCACCTGCAAGTGGCCAGTTTCCCAAATTCTGACAACACAAGAGGGTGTGTAGCTTAGATCCTATTCATTTCTAGCTTCTCAGTTTCACTGGGCCAAAAGGCCAGCTTCCACACATCGACTTGGACATGCCCAACTTTTGTGTAAATGGGGTAAGAAGAGCAGCAGGCCATTTCCCAGGTCATTTCTAATGTTTCTCTTCCTAAAAACCAAAATGTGGGGCCACGATTTTTGTCATCTTTCATAGTAATGGGAACCAGCCTCCACTACCGTTTATGCTGAACATGACAGCACTCCAGCATTGGGAACTCCTTACCACTCAGTATCATTCTAACATCCAAGCAGGAAAGCCCCTCCCTGGCCTCACCCAGAGCCCCCCACTCCACGGGGCAGAGTCTTCAGGGCCCACAGGGATGTGCCCACCCAGAGTCTGTACCCATCCCAAACCACACTGACCTGAGAATTCCCTGCCTACTTCCAGGGCCTGCTCAGGCCTCTTCCCCACCAGTGTCACTGCCCTGGGCCCCAGGGACAAGCAAGCTGTTTACAGGGGATGTGGACAGTTTGTGGTGCCGGGTCAGGGGCTGCATGCATGTGTGCAAGGCCCCCAGCAGTACAGGAAGGAGCAGGTTTGAGGCTAGCAAGAAGGTATGGGAGCCAGACCTGGGCCCAACCCTTCTCGAGGGGGGGAGGGGGGGAGGAGGGGGAGGGGGCTCCTTCCAACCCGAACAACAAAGAGCCTGGGAGTTCCGGTGCCTAACCTGGCCTCCGAGTGGTGTGAAGGTATGTTTGTCCAGGGAAGAGAAGAGAGCATGTCTATTTAAGAGCTTGTGCTTGATTTAATTTTTAAATATTTAGACACATGATCTATAGGCTTCTATCTATATGCTTGCCCTTGGCCCTGCAAATGTTTGGTGGGGGCCTAGGGGGGCTGTCACTTCTCCCCCAGGTGCCTGATTTTCATCACACTATGTCTGTGCAAGTGTCCTGGCCATGTTGAAATGTCCGTTTCCACCCCCACCCTCTCGCACCCACAAGCACCATCATTTGCCAATGCCTAGTTCACTAGCCCCTCCAACAGCTTCTTCCTCCCAGTACTGTGTGGGACAGCCCCTCAGACCTCTGCTTGCCTTGGCCCCCGTCACACCAAGGCTCTCAGGGATGATCCGTTTCGGTCCCACCACTGCTGTCAGGAACCCAGCCCCTCCAGGCACAGCCCAGAGCTGACGTGCTTGGCCCTGGGCTACCAGCATCAGCACTGCGCTCTCAAACATGAGACGCCTCCTGAGAGTGCCGATTCTCCATTCTGGGGTAACCAATCAACAGGTTTGTCTGGGACAGAGGGTTTCCCCAAGATGTGGGACTTCGGTGCTGAACAGAGACAATCCTGGGAAAAGTGGGATAACTGGTCACCCTAATGGGGAAGAGGCTCTTTGGAGAGGCAAAGGGCCTCAGCAGCCAAGATAGAAGTATTACTTGGCCAATTTAAGTTCGAAACACTAATGGGACTGTCCACTCTCCACCACCCACTCCTGAGGAGTGAGAAAACATCCAGACCATACAGAAGTCTGGCCAGGCTGTGCAAGTTTGGGCTGGGAGAATGGAGGGGATGACCATGGGCCCCATCTCCAGATTCCTACTAAAATCCTTTAATGACTTCACAAAGACTCCCTCTGGTCTCATTTCTCTGAAGACCCTCCTGGGGAACCCAGCTCATCATTCACCTTGCAGCTGCCCACACAAAGCATTCCACAGAGCCCACTCAATACAAGTGATAGCCTGTTCGATTCCTTCTGGCCCTCTCCCCACCCCACTGCTGTTCACCCCCCTACCCCAGTCTGTCACGCTAAGCATGGTGGGTAGCTCTGGGCTTCCCCGCCGAGTCCTTTTCTATTCGTGTGGTGAAAGCACCTGAATTTCCTTTAGAAACCACACCTTACTCCCTTATTCCTCTGCCTTAGTGCTTTCAGATCCTTTGTGTTGGCTCCAGTCTCAGCTGCTTCTCTCCAACTGATGGCAGAGATGTCTGTGCTGAAGGGAAAAGTCCCCCCCCCCAAAAAAAAAATGGTCTTGAAAGAGCAAAGACACCTCTGTTAATAACCTCCTCTAAACATCAGAGTCTGAATTTAAACCCAGGACATTCATCCAACATCCTTCGTGACACTCTAAGATGATTATGCACCTCCTTCTCGGACACGTTGAGGAAAAGCCCCTCAAAATGACTGCAAATCAGCTGCCTTCAGCTACAACTGGGCCAGGCACTGTGCCAGATGCTTTAATCCCTATTCCTCAGAAGAACCTAGAAAGAAGGTGTTGCTGTCACCATTTAATAGGCCCAAGTTCAAGGACTTCACTCTGAGTGACGAGAATCCACAGAGGAAACGAGAACCCAGTTACTGGCAGTTCCTCAACCTCAGGTGCCAACGTGCTGCCGCTCAGACCACAGCCTTTCCGGTCTCCCAGTCTCCACTCCGTGCGCAGGGAGTGCGGGCCAGCGACTTCCCATTGTCGTCTGATCATTGAATGACTTGTATAGGTGAAGGCAAGCACATGAGAATAAGGGACTCCAGCAGTGAGGACAGTTACGAAGATCTTCCTACTCCTATTACTCCAATTTCCAGGAGCTGTCCTGGTGAGGGGAAATGACTGCTTTGTACTTGATAGGAGTGGAAAGCAGGCTAGTGCATTGGCGCGTGCTTATGCATTATGCATGTAGTAAAGAGCCAGTACGTGTGTACTGTAAAAAAAATTTTCTCAAATAGCATGAAAGGGCACACAGAGAAACATGAGTGTCCCTCTCATCCCCAGGTGTCTTCCTGTAGGCACGCACTGCTGCAGATCTCGGGCAGCAGCCCCCCACCCCAGGTATCCTCTGCACATCCAAGCCTAAGAGTACCTATGAACTTACGTATTTCCTGCTTCTTTTTTCACACAAATAAAACACAATACACATGGCGCTTGGTATTTTATTGTTTATTTAACAATATATCATGGAGAACCTTCCATGGTGGGTCATATGGATCTGTCTTATTCTTTCTTTTTTTGTGTGTGTGAATCTTTATGGGCGCTTCATTCACGTGGTCGGCAACCTGAGAAGACAGCAGGTTTGTGCCCTGACAGACTGTCTTAAATTCCATTTTAAACTGAGCGTTTTTTTATAAGAAGTGTAGGTACAGGGTTTGGAATTCAGGGAAAAAGTTAATCAGATAAAAGCAGCTGCATTCTTCCATCTGTGCCGTGGGCAGTGGGCGTCTCACCCTGGAGAACAAAGGCCTGATCAGATAGCATCTTGATGGCTCGCAGTCCTCCTGAGGCACAGAGGTGGAACTGCATCTGGTGTCCTGGAGTCAGGGTGGGTCATACCTTCGGTTCCTGGAACAACAGCTTTTACGTGCGTTATTAGCTGTTACCTGAAACTACAATTTTCCAGCTCTTGAGTCCCTCACCGTTCCCCCACTGTTAGTCTAAACTATCTTATTTCTGTGAGATCGGTTTCATATGGAAGCATTCACTTTGCTGTTGAGCACATGTCTTAGCGTTAGACCGTCTGGTAGGAGGCTGAGGGACA
The DNA here is from genome assembly GCA_007922815.1 of Macrotus californicus. Taxonomy (NCBI): domain Eukaryota; kingdom Metazoa; phylum Chordata; class Mammalia; order Chiroptera; family Phyllostomidae; genus Macrotus; species Macrotus californicus. The sequence continues at coordinate 170,654 of VMDR010000592.1, forward strand.
CATTTAACTGCAGATCCACATAAGGAGGCACACTGTGTGCAACAGCAGGCTAGGATAAAGCACAAGACAGTTTTCAGCTCAGTTGACCGAAGTTGCACACTCTCCAGCTGGGGCTACGTTAGTGATTTTTAAGGAAAACATTTCCCTGTCCTTTAGAGTTATCACAGGTCCCCAGTTATAAATATCAGAGTAGGTTATTTTCTTATTGATATCCTTAAACTAAGTATAATTTTGAAGGCTTTCCAGGGGAGTACAAGCACCTATAAGATATGAAGTGAAAGTTGGTTCAATATAAGTTCCTCCTGCAAGACAAAATGCAGAGATGTTCAGAACATTTCTGCTAAATATACCCAAATATGTTCATCCCATTTGAAAGGAGTAAGTTCTCCATAACATGGGGTTAAACAAAAAGTAGTTAAAGAACATAAGTCATTGTTTTCGAAAGATGACTTTCAGGTCTTCTGGAGGTCCGGTGGTCCATCATTCCTCCAGTGCTTTCTTCACTCTGGTGTGATGGCTCCAAGGTTTTATTTCTGCCAACTTTATCATGGCGGGGCAGGGGGTGAGGAGTACGCCCCAAGGTCCAGTCCAGTCCACTTCTAGCTGGCTTTCTAGAAATCCTGTCTTCCAAGTCTTGAGTAGGACCTTATCTGAAGGCTCAAAGGAATGTAGTGAGCCTGTAGGGGAGAGGTCTCTGCTATAAGCAAGGCCATTAATTACAGCTAAGGTCTGACCTAAATGCTGTACATATTTCTTTACTCTCACTTCTCAATCTACACACATATCTCCCACCCCAACCGTAGCGTGAAGTGGTCACCCACATGCAATTTCATAAGGACTCAGTTGAACCCCACTTCAAGGAGCCACCCTTATCCTGAGCAGGGCAATAGGTAAAGCTTGATCCCAATGGAGATGACTTTCTTTTTTTCTTTTGTCTTTTTAATTTTTATTTATTGATTTTTTTTTGAGAGAGAGAGGAAGGGAGAAATATTGCTTTATTGTTCCATATATTTATGCATTCACTGGTTACTTCTTTTTTTTATTTCAGATTTTATTTATTTATTTTTGGAGAGAAGAGAAGGGAGGGAGAGTGAGAGGGAGAGAAACTTTGATGTGTGAGAGCTACAATGACCGATTGCCTCTCACACACCCCGAACCGGGGACCTGGCCCGCAACCCAGGCATGTGTCCTGACTGGGAATTGAACCAGCGACCTTTTGGTTAGCAGGCTGGCACTCAATCTACCGTGCCACACCAGCCAGGGTGAAGATGAGTTTCTTAACACAGCTTGGCTATATTTTTCTTCAAAGCGTGATTCATCTCCTCCACTCTTCCAGAAGCCTGAGGTCTCCATGCCATGTGGAGTCTCCACTTGATTCCTGAACATTTACTAAACTGTGTAATTTCTCAAACAAAAGCAGGTCCATTATCACTCTGGATGCTGCGGGGCAGGCCAGAGTGAGGAATTATTTCTTTCAGTGCGGCTTTCACTGCCTCTGAGGATTTCTCTGTTCCAGTGGGATAGGCTTCTACCCATCCTGAAAAGCTGTCAATAAAGACTAACAAATATTTCTACCCTTTGACGCTTGGCATCTGGGTGAAGTCTATTGGCCAGTCCTCAAATGGACTCTGTCCTTGGTATTGTTTCCCTTCTTTCTTTGATGAGGATCTGTCCTGGGGTCATTTTTCTGGCACACAGCACATCTAGCAATTACTTTTCATATGGCTTTAGAAATTCCAGGACCTGTGAGTTTAATATACGTGGCTAATGAGTCCCTTCCACAGTGACTGGCCTCATGCAAATGCCTCATGACCGGCTCTACTGAATGTGCAGGAAGCAGTGTAACTCCTTTCTTACTCTTTCTCCATCCACTGTCAGCTCCTTGTTCATCAAAACCCCAGCTCTCGGCTTTCTCTAAGTTTACAATCAAATATCCAGGGCCAAATTGTGACAAATCTAGAACAGGTACCAAAGGCATTATAAACGTTCCTTTAGCAACTCTTTCACTACCCCATCAGCCAGATTGTTCCTCCAGCTGCTTCAGTGTCTTTCTGATGTCCTGGGCAGTGCTTAACTGTTTCCTGTAAAGGTACCTGAACAGCCTCTAGCAATTTTGAAATTTCTGCTGCATGCTTATTCTCCTTTTTATTGGAGGTTAACAGTTCTTTTTCCTTCCAGATGGAACCACGTAATTGCAAAATGAGGAAAGCTTACCTGGAGTCAGTGTACAATATTCGTGTTCTTTTTGCACGGCAATCCCAGTGCCCTCGTCAGGGCGATCAGGTCAGCTTTCTGAGCAGCGGTTCCCCACGGCAAATCCTTCACCTCTGCTGTTCCTTCAAGGGTCACAACTGCACACCCAGCTTTTCTGTTCCCTTTGTCCATACCACTGCTTCCATCTGCATGCAGAGTCCAGGCTGCTTCTTCTAGAGGATGGTCCTGCAAATCAGTTCTGCTAGAATGCGCTTCATCTGTTATTTCAGCACAGTCATGCATCAGTGCAGCCGAGTCAGGGTCCGGGAGAAGAAAGGCAGGATTTAACCTACCACTTTGAGGGAGACATTGGGATTTTTGAAAAGAATAGCTTGGTACCTGACCCTTCTTCCAGCAGCAGTGAGCCACAGATTTCTCTTCCGCCCCGGCAGGCTCAGCTCTTGTTGGGATGCATAAATGGCTGTCCCAAGGAAAGCTTCAGCTTCCTGTAAGAGCTTGCAGGAGGCTGGCACAGCCCTCCAGCAGGCTGGCCACCCCTGTATTGTGTGATCTAATTTCTTTGACAAGTAAGCCGATGGGTTAGGAAATGTCACAAAGCATTCGGCTGAGGACTCCTAGGGCAATGCCCTGCCTTTCCTGAGCTTATAATTGAAAGGGCCTCAGTAGGTTTGGAAGCCCCAAGGATGGTGCAGAATCCAGGTTCACCTTCAGAGACTCAAAAGCCTGAGTGCACTGCTTTGTCCACTCTGAAGGGATATGTCCTCTGGTCCTTTCAGAGCTTCTCCAGCTTAACAGATCCGACGTAGAAAGTGGAGCACATGCCCATAAAATCCAGCAGGCTGGCCCTTTGGCCTTACTCCCACTGGAAGTTTTCGCAAAGGGTCTTTCCCTGCCCTGACAGGGACTTGTCCTCCACTGAATTTGGTTCCCTGGTGGGTTCGAGATGGTGAGACCAGTTCAGACCCACTTCCTCAGTTCCCTCAGCCGAGGCAGGAGGAAGATCCCCCAGGGCTGGGAGGCCGTGGAAACCCTGAACATGCTTACAGATGCCATGATATCCAGATCTTCTTGGTCGCTCTCCTCTGAGCTTCTGCTGTCTTTCGCAGGCAAATTCCCTTTGCTCTGGATGATTAATCTGTTTCCTTTTAATCCTGCATCCTTATTATGTGAACTTATAAAAGGTTCTAAGTAAGGCATTTTGTCCCACTGCCCTGATCTTTGACAAAACAACTCGAACTGCCGTACAATACAGCGACTTAAAGACCCATTCAGCGGCCAGCGCTGTCCTGAGTCGAGATTATACAATACATAAACCAAACAGTATTACAATAGAAGCCACTTTCTTGTTAGGCATAGGTTTATCAGCATAGGTCAACCAATCAGCCAAAACTCACTCCAGAGAGCTGTGTCCCAGAATGGAGGCTTTCCCCCCCATTCTACCAGATAAAGCTCTGTAATATCACAAAAACCAGATGGCACCTTTTTACCAAAGGGAAAGCCCTTTGAATCAGAAGACCCCTTAGTTAAACCAGAAGATACCTTTTACCAGACAGAGCTCTGTGAACCAGAAGGCACCGTAGTTCCTAAGTCATGACCTGGGATTGTAACCTGAACCAGAAAGTACAGTGATTTGACAAAAGGGGAGACGACGGGAGGTGCTGAGAGTCAGAGAAGGAGAGTCCCCAAGTGGAATCGCTTGGCAGCTGACAGGGAGTCTCCAAGTCCCCAGGGCCACCCAGTCCAGACAGCCGACGGAACTCCCCGCCAAAGACCCAGACTTACTGGAGAGTCCCAAAGTCTGTCCCAGAAAGGAGTCGCCAGAATATGAAACCAGAAAAGCCAGCATTTGGGCTGCCTGTCACCTACTAGAACCAAAAGGCAGAGACAGGGATTGAATCTTTATGGGCGCTTTATTCATATGGTCGGTGATCTGAGAACTCAGCGGGTTATGTGCCCTAACAGACCGTCTTCTGTCTTATTCTTTTAATGCCTGCATAGTACTCCACTTACAAATTCCTAACCAGTGTCCTATTGATAGACTTTAAATTGTTTCCAATCGATTTTTTATTTATGCATTTTAGACAGATTTTTATAACAAAGATGGAAACAAACAGAAAGTTTTCACTGAACCTTCATTTATCCAGAAAATCCAATTAGCAGAGGCCCCCTGTATTCTGGGTGTTCCTGGCAGTCTGGACATAATTCACATTCTGAGCTCTCAAGCAAAAGTTCTCAGAATTATTTTGTTCTGCGTTAAATGCAAACTGAACAGGAGTGCACCTGTGTCGGGGCCGCCTGCTGTTTCAGACACGTGGGAGGTGGGGAGGGAACAAGAGTGTAAGACGGAGCCTGCGGGAGAACGGACAAAAAGTGGGACCTGAAAGCAGAGACCTCTCTCTCCACGCACCCCCTCTCTACGTCCCTGTGTGTCACCTTCATTCAGTTCTCTCTGTGCTGACCAGCCTTCTCTGCCCCTCCCTGGCTGCAGTGGAAGATGCTGGCCAGCCCAAGTGTCCATCAGAGGTTGACTATCATTCCTGTGTCTGAATTGCCAATTTCTGGAAAAGGATATCTGGTCCCCACCCTCCTCCGCCCCCTGTTGAAGGGATTGGATCTCTTTGGTCAGTGAACTCCTGGTCCAATCAGCTCTGGTTGAAGGGAAAGAGCCTACTGGAATGTGGCTGCAAAGACTCGGCCTGAGGGCAAGCTGCTAGAATCCAGGAGAGCAGAGTGGGTTGGGAGAGGCCCTCAAGTGCCCACCACGTGGTGGCCCAGGGACAAGAGCTGCTTCGTCAGTAACTGCAGCAGCGTGATCCTTGAGCCTGTCATGACGGCTTCGACTCTGCCATCCAGCTTTCTAGCCCAGAGTCTCCCCTACACACGCACCCAGACAGGTACAGGCAGGTCGGCCTGGCTGAGGGTGGGCTCGGGCCCTGTCCAGCAGCAGCGTTGCACATGTCTGTGGTGAGATGACGCGTGACAGAGTGAAGTGTCAGATTTGGGATGGTGTTTGTAAAGGATGCCTCATCCCCCAACCTACAGACAGGAAAAAGTGAGCTTATTTTGACAGTGTTTTCACTTCATTTTGTCAAATTTCAAACTAAGAAATTTCATAACTTGATTGAATATGTGCAACTTGCTCTTGAATATGTTCTTTTTGGGAAAAGCATTTTTTTTAAAAAACAACATGTTTATGTCTGGAAAATGAGTAACGTAACTAAGCCGTCTGCATTTGAGAGGAAGCTGATGGAGGCTGAGATAGGATCTGTGCTTAAACTCCCAACTGCTGGAACCTCCAAACCCCTGGGTAACTTCCAGTGTGCAAGCCGAGTGGGCCCTCCCCTCACTGAGCATCGTTCTTGCACCTCTGAAGAACCGTGAACCAGGCAGACCTGGAGGCAACGCCAACCTTTGTGCGGACCAGAGAGGAGAATCTTGCCAGCAGAGGGCGCTGCCGCTGCAGCTGAGACTCCGCAAAGCAGAGCGCCTCCCAACAGCGTCCTGCCCGCCCCTCTCCATTAACTTGCTCTCTGCCTAGCTTATGGAAGGAAGCAAATGTCAGTGTTTCCCTAACAAAGTGTGTGCATGCTGTCGGCAATTTTCTCAGTGTTACTTTACCCTTTGCTATCCCAAACCTGAGAGTTTGGTTTTAACATCAAGTTCATGCTCAGAATAAGACAAGGTAATAACCTGAGACACAAAACAGGTAAACAGGTTCTGCTTCAACTTTGGAGCGTGGCTGACCAGGCGCAGCCCATTCCATAAACTACTTACACTTGCTTCTTTTCTGCATTACCGGGAGTTTACCCCGTATCTCTCTCTCTCTCTCTCTCTCTCTCTCTCTCTCTCTCTCCTTCTCTCTCTTTCTCTCTCTTTCTCTCTTTCTCTTTCTCTCTCTCTCTCTCTCTCTCTCTCTCTCACACACACACACACACACACACACACACACACACACACACACAGGGCTGAGGTAACATGCAAAGACCCCAACAGAGTAAGGATGGCTGCTGTGGTGTGGCCTGGAGTGGTACCACCCAGTGAGAGGAGTCAAATGAGAAGGTGCCCGGGAACTGCCTGTGAAGAATGAGAAGCATCTACGAGCCACCTGCGGGCCAGGAGCTAGCCATGGACAACAGCTGCATACCATGGACCAACTTGCCAGTGTTCTCAAGTGGCCACCAATAGAGCAAAGAGATGCCACCAAGGCCATCTACCCACTAAGGGTAGAGGGGAAGAAATGGCATTTTTAGGATGAGGGAAGAAGCACTAGGACACCTAAAAACCAGTGGATGGCCACATGATGGCACCCACCTCTTAGAGTGGCTAGGGCCAGGAGGCTTCCATCCTCAGAGACCAGATGAGACCAACAGCTTCATGAGCCATTAAGATGTGTAGCCTGTTCCCCAGCCAGGCAACCAGGGAACTGTACCTCAAAGACACTGGTCAACAGATGTGTGATGGTCCTATGAAACCAGAAAGAGGTACAGAGGCACATTGGCAGCAGGAAGCCCAATGGGAAGAGAAGGAAACTGCCCATTTATCTGGGAAGAGCTCTGAGGAAGAAGCAGGTAACCCAGGTCTAAGCCAATCAAAACATTGCATTTCCATGGTCACAGTGATTGGCTCAGCAATGGGTCTGTAACCCACTCAGAGCTAATAAGATTTAAGGGCCCCTGGGAATGCTATAAAGGGAGAAAATGTGTTTATCTCTTGACTTTGGAGCTGAGGAGGTACAGAGTTTGGAGATACTGCCTCCGTCTGGTCAGCATGCAGAACATCTGGAGCTGAGTGGGGCCACCTGGGAGTTCCTGAGGTTAGGGCTTGCACAATGAAAGAACCTCAGGCTAGGGAGAAGTTGGGTTCCGATAACATTGTTTCAGCCCTGAATCCACCCACACCTGAAGTGAATGCTACCCCCGGATTTTCAGTGGGCCTATCAACTCCCCTCCTGTGCTCCTGTGGAGCAGAACCTCACTCCTGTGCCTCCTGGGAGGGAAGAGATGAGGCTAGGTGTTCTCCGAGCCAGTTCTGACATTTGATGCCTTTAGGATTCCTTGTGCTGAGGTTGATCGGAGATAAACGCAGTTGGCCCAGGCAACTGCTCAGGTGCAAATGGTCATCCAAAGCTTGTTCTCTTACCAGCACCCAGGCCATTCTGAGCCGTGCGGCCGCTCCTAACCTGCGAGTGGAGCCAAGGCATGACTCTGAACTTGAAGATTAACACAGAGATACCAGCACTCCTGTTACATACCGTGCATTTAGAAGCGTCTTGTTGAGACTGATGTTGAAAATTCAACTTAAGATTTAGAAGAGCGTCTAGGAAGAGACGGGTGACAAATCCACTGAGCCATTCCCATGATGACTAATGTAAAATGTATAAAGTGTCGCCGATTTTCTCTTTATTCAAAAGTTTGCCTTTATCCCTACTTTTAATGATAGTAAGAAAAATATCTAAGGTCACTTTTTCTCTTGTTTCTTTTTGCTTTTTTTTATTGAAGTAAAATGTGACCACAGTAAAATGCACAAACCTTAAGCATATGCCTGATGGCTTTAATTTACAGAAAACAAGTGACTTATCCTCTCTGGGTCTGTGTCCTCATCTGTCAAGTGACTGTTAATAAGCCTTCGGTGTCTCCTCAGGGAATTTCTTCCAAGCCAGTGATACCTATTCTGCATATGTCGATGCAATAGCACCAATCTTATGATTGCAGTATGTTTTACCCCACAGCCGACACAGTGGCTCCGCATGGTTGGCACTGGACAATCTTTGTTAGGCTGAGGTGCTTCTGGCACTGCCTCCAGAAGAGCCCAGGAGGCTATTGACCAATGATCCCACAGCCCACAGCCCCTAGCACTGCCACGGTCATCACAGTGCCCACATCACCTGCTGAGGGGAGCTGGGGGTCCCCATCACTGCCACACTAGTAAATGCTCACATGGAGGGGGTCTAATATATTTTTGCTGGATGGGTGGATAAAGGGATGGATGGATGGATGGATGGATGGATGGATGGATGGATGGATGGATAGATGGATGGATAGATAGATGAATGGATGGGTGGGTGGATCTCAGTTCCAAATTCTTCCACAAAGAAAGAGCTGATTTTCAGGTAAGCAGGCTGTTGTCCTAAAAAAGAGGATTCCCTGGCCATTCAGCTTGATGTTTATTGTTCAAATCAATTTCTAGTTCCTCTGTAGTGTAGCCATTAAACTCCTTGGAAATCCTTTGGAGTCCAGCGTCTTGCTTTACGCCATAATGAAACCAGATTGTTTACAAATCGTTTGCTGAAGGGTTTGCTTCAGGCCTGATAATGTTAGATCAGCTGGGGAAAATGTATGTGGATCAGTTAAGATGCTTCGGACTTCAATCCACAGAAAAAACAAGATGTCCCAAAGTAGACAATTCTGAAGCTCAGTGGTATCAACATGGGCTGAGGCCTTCATTCATATCCACCAGCTCTGTCTGTAATATTTACCCTCACAATCAGAAGACGGCCAACACCAGTCCAAGTAACAAGCCCCTCACACAAGTCCAAGAGCAAGAAGAAGGGCAGCAGGGCATACTTATCCCTTTCCTCAATGGTTTTCAGTAGTTCCCAATTTAGACCAATTCTTGGCAAAGAGGAAAGAGATGGCCCGAGTACGGGTCATCACCTGGGACTGGGTTCATCATCACCAAACTACAGAATTGGAGGTCTCTGAGCACGGAAGGAGAAAACATGAACTATGAGTGAGCAACCCACATGTGTGCCATAAGACGGCCACATTGGCAGTCACTGGCACTCACCCAGGACAATCCCGATTCAACTAAATAAATTATTTTTTAACTTTAAATAATCCATTGCCTTAGTAAAACTGGATGACAGCCATTGACCGGGCAACCGAGGGCTCTGTGAAAATAGCTCTGGTGGTTTTGGGGGCCCTCGGTGACAATGGGGGCCTTCTTGCTCTGTGTGCCGCAGATTCTCTCCAGCAAATGCAGAGACTCAGTAAGTGTGCTCAGCCTCTTCCTGGGTAAAGGTCAGGGCTCCGGGAGAAAGCCGCTCATTGTGTGGCCTTGCAGAACAGTCATCATTTGTTTCTTCTCGGGGAAACTCAGCAGTCTGGGAACAGAACTGAAAACCCTTTAACTCTCCTTGCTCACTCCACCTCAAGAGCACTCCCACGTGAGCCTGGATAAATGGCCCTGTGAGGGAGGCATCTGGGGGTTGGCAATGACCCTGGGAGGGCAAGAGGTTGAGGGCAAGGGGTGATTTCCCAGGAAGTTCCAAAAATGTCACCTTAGAGGCTCATGTACTAACAATCGGCCTTTTATTTCCGCCCTTTCTCCATGGAGGCAGAACAGAGGCTAGCCTAGGTGGTGTGTGTGTTAGAGAGAGCAGGGTCTGTGTGCATGTCTGAGAGGGAGGGACATGGGCAGGGCCTGAGGACCAGAGAGTGACTTGTACCTGTTGCAATGAACCCACCCCCAGGGATCACCCTGGTTTCACAGGGTGCCACTCTTTTCCCTCCCTCCCAGGGTCGGGAGGGGCCCGTGGGACCAACTAGGTGAAAGAACAGGTGTATGCCGGATCATTATCATTGTCATGTGCTCTCTTGGCCTCTAATCTGCAATACCTTCATTCGTGTTCTGCTCTCATTCTTTCTCCTTGTCCCTGCACATGGCTGCAGTTAGGAACCCACTTCCCCAAGAACAGAGTGTGTGTACCATTACGGGCACCCAAGATAATTTCAGAGGCACACATCACACAGTTTATAGTTTAATAGATTCTGCATTTATTTTACTTTTTATTATAAAAATAAATGGAATGAGAATTACAATTTGTAAGGTGGCCATGAGAATTCCATTGGTTCTTGGAATTCTCTAAGAAGCTTCTCCAACATTCTTTCTCCAGAAGAATGTTGAACTCCTCCTAGAGGCTGGAGGCAAACAAGACCCAGATGGAGGGAATCTGAATGACATCTTCGAGCAATAAAAGCAGTGGTTTCAGTATTTTAAAATCATATCTTTTAGCTCCTAATTTAATGCTTCTCTCTCTACATCATACTTCTGTTAAATATATCTGCTTCATCTTAAGCACTTTCTGGTTTTATATGAACAGAAATCTTGTAAATAATTCAATGTAAATAACTGCTTTCTAGAGAACAGTATAGGGAGCTGTAAATTTATGGATTCTACCTTGATTTCTAATTACCTATGTAGGTAAATGTAGCTTGCCTCCTCGAACAACCACATCAAAATTACAACTAAACTAACAACCACATCAAAATTACAACTAAACTATAGAAGAGCCATTATTCAGAACTGAGCTAAATGAAAGTTCTACAACTATGGAATGAAAGAAGAAATCACATCAAGATTGGTGGGAGGGGCAGAGATGCAGAATGGGCTAGTCCCACATGCATATGTGGCAGATAAAAATGGTGTGGCTCAGTGGACTGAGCACGGGCCTGCGAACCAAAGGGTCTCCAGTTTGATTCCCAGTCAGGGCACATACTTGGGTTGTGGGCCAGGTCCCCAGTAGGGGGTGCGCAAGAGGCAACCACACACTGATGTTTCTCTCCCTCTCTTTCTCCCTCCCTTCTCCTCTCTCTAAAAATAAATAAATAAATATTTTTATCAAAAAATCAGGAGGGACATCTCAGGAGCAAGGCATTCCAGCTCCGCACCAGGCCCCCCAGCCATGGTTCAAGGAAGATAAATCTTCATAACTTCTGGCTGTAAAAACCAGTGGAAACCAGTGGGGATCGAGGCTATGGGAGACAGAAACTTCTGGAGTCCCAAGCAGTGCCCCTTAAAGGGCCCACACATAGACTTACTTGAACTCACTCCCTCTGAGCTTCAGCATGGGGGCAGCAGATTGGGGAGCATGAGAGACATGCAGGTAGCAGCTGAGTTGTCTGGCTTTGAGGCGAGAGCTGGGGGCCAGCTTTCTCCTGTACAGAAGTGCTGGCAGAGGCCATTGTTTCTTTTCTGGGCCTTCACCCCACAGAGCTGGCAGGCATGCACCATATCTGAGACTCCATCAACCTGGTGCATACTGTTTGCTCCACCCTGGTGATTCCTTGAGGCCCTGCCCCACCCAACCTTCAGGCCCATCCAAACTGTTTCCAGTGGCTTTTCCATACGAACAGCTCATCTTGGCCCATGCTTTAGATTTTCCTAAATTCTCTCAAATAAGCAGCATCTGGCTTCAGTGAGCCCTGTATCTCTTGCTAATTTTCCCCAAGCCCGGCACTAGCAGCAGCCAGCCTTGATTCACAGCTTGGCCTTGCCTGGGCACCTCTAAGCCCAGCATAAGTAGCAGCCATCTGCTGACTGTTTTGTAACTTATGCTGTGTGACCCTGGACAGAACACAAGCAGTGGCTGACCCTGGATGTACCAAGAGCAATCAAGGCTCAACTATAAGAGAAGGGTATACACAGCTCACAGAATGGGCACACCTTGAGTACCCAGTGTAGGTAATAGGGGAGACTGTGCCATGGGACCCTACAGGACACCTACTGCATTAGGCCACTCTACCAAGCCTAGGAGACATAGCAAGTCTACCTAATATGTAGAAACAAACACAGGTCTGCTGCCAAAATGAGGAGGCAAAGAAACATGACCCAAATGAAAGAACAGAACAAAACTCCAGAAAAAGAACTAGACAAAATGGAGACAAGCAATCGACTAGATGCAGAGGTGAAAACACTGATTATAAGGATGCTCTATGAACTTAGAACCTCAACAGTATAAAAAAGATCCAATCAGAAGTGAAGGATACACTAATTGAAATAACAATTTACAGGGACTCAGAAGAGTAGATGAAGCCGAGAATCACATCAATGATTTGGAATATAAGGAAGCAAAAAACAACCAATCAGAACAAGAAGAAAACAACAACAACAACCAATGAGGACAGTGTAAGAAGCCTCTGGGACAACTTCAAGCATTCCAACATTCGCATCATAGGCATGCCAGATAGAGAAGAGAGAGAGCACAAGAAATTGGAAAGCTATTTGAAAAAATAATGACAGAAAATTTCCCTAACTCAGAGAAGGAAATACACATACAACTCCAGGAAGTAAAGAGTCCCAAATAAGATCAACTGAAAGAGGACCACACCACGACACATCATAATTAAAATGTCAAGGGTAAAGTACAAAGAAAGAATCTTAAAAACAGCAAGAGAATAGTTAGTTACCTATAAGGAAGATCCCATAAGACTATCAGCTGATTTCTCTAAAGAAACTTTGCAGGCAAGAAATATTCAATGTGACAAAAAGATAGGACCTACAGACAAGATTGCTCTACCCTGCAAAGATCATTTAGAATCAAAGGGCAGATAAAGAGCTTCCCAGACAGAAAAGCTAAAGGAATTCATCATCACCAAACTAGTATTATGTGAAATGTTAAAGGGTGTTCTTTAAGGAGAATATAAAAAGTATGAACAATAAAATGGCAATAATACTTATCTACCAACAATTGAATCTAAAAAAAAAACAACAAAATAAACAAACAAGCAGAACAGAATCATAGATACAGAGAACATTTTGTTGGTTGTCAGATGGGTAGGGGGTGGGGAGATGAGCAAAAAAGGTGAAAGGATTAAGAAGTACAAATAGTAGTTACAGAATTGTCATGGGGATGTAAAGTACAGCATAGGGAACAGAGTAGCCAAAGAATATATATGCATGACCCATGGACAATGGCGTGGAATTGCCTGAGGGAGTTGGGGGATGCTTGGTGGAGGGGGTCAAAGAGGAAAATAGTGGGACATCTGTAGTAGCATAAACAATAAAATACAATTTTAAAAATCTCTAAATATTTTTTTTTGTATTTCTTAATCCAGGAGATTACAGGGCATTTCTGGCATTTCAATGAACTTTTAGTTAAGAAATTAAAAGGTAGCCCTGGCTGGTGTGGCTCAGTGGATTGAGCTCCAGCCTAGGAACCAAAGGGTCACTGGTTCGATTTCCAGTCAGGGCACAGGCCTAAGTTGTAGGTCAGGTCCCCAGCTTGGGGCACACGTGAGGCAACCACATACTGGTATTTCTTTCCCTCTCTTTCTCCCTTCCTTCTCCTCTCTGAAAATAAATAAACAAAATCTTTTTAAAAATAAAAAATAAAAAACATTGAATTATATACTTTAAATGAGCAGAGTATAGAAAGTATATCTCAAAAAAGCTGTTATTAAAAAGCAAGTTATAAGTAGTAACATATTTAAATAATCAGCAAAATGATATTTAAAATGCTCTGTAATCCACGCCCTGGACCTCTTTATAACCTCCATTTCTGTTCATCTCACAGAAGCCAAGGCAACCTCCCTGGATGTCTCTACAAGGGATGTGTAAAGATCGCTGCTGAAGTCAATACTTCCAGATGAAAATAGATCTCACTCATTTCACAAAGAAAAATCCAAGTTCTCTACTGTGTGGTGGGTAGCAATCTCAGAAATACATCAACCAATCAAATTAAAGGGATAAAAAGGATGGGGGAAGGAGGATAAATATAAACCAGTCTGCGGCCTTGTCCGAGCCAAGCCGTGTTAACTTCTTTGGGCCCACATGCTACCTCTGCTAATGAGACCAATAATCGTGCACACAGACCCTCCACCAGGTTGCCACAGGGTTGTTGTGAAGATCAGAGGATTGCCTGCCAGGGCTGGTGGGTGAGCGATAGTCCTAGTTTACCAAGTTTCCCAGGATGTGAGACTTTCCACTGGAAAACTAAAACAGTCCGGAGAAAAGTGGAATGGATGGGTTGTCCTACTACCAACTGAGCTGGGAATGTCCAAGGGAGGCTTCGGAGCATGGAAAGATAACATGAACATATGTCTGGATCGCTATTCAGTCCATTTAAGTTTAAGTTTTAAAAAATGTAAGCTTGAAGTCTACCTATAAATATGGATGCTTTGTTCATAAGTATATGTATTCAAAAGTATATGTAAAAGTATCTTATATAAACAAATAAGAATAATCGTTTTCTCTCAACCTTGAACTAAAGTTTCATTAACCTGTAAATTTAAAAGATTATAGTCCCCTAAACTCTTTATGTAAACTGACTTAACTAAATCCCTTAAACCTTCTAAACAATGTTTACAAATTTAATGTTAGATCCCGTCAGGCATTTCAGTTGCCTCATGGAATAAAGTTAGAAATTTAACAAACAAAATCATACTAAATTCATCAAAAAATGATAAATATACTAAATAAAATTATAGATATACTAAATCAAATTCAAACTCTTTATCGACTTAATAATATTATCTTGATACTTTCTAATTAAAGTCTCTTAATTTTTCCAATAGCATAAGTAACAAACACTCACAGATTATAATGATTATAAAACTTAGTGTGAACTCCATTTTTTAAAAGTATTGGTCAATTTACTTTATTGGGCCCTAACTCTTCTCTCCCTTCCCATGGCTACGAAGGCTGTCATCCAACCCAGGTGCAGAGCTGAGGTCTCAGCTCCATGGACCACGACAAACTCAGGACCCAGAATGCATGTCACTGAGATGCCAACCCCGTGCCTGTTAATATGCTGTGTCTCATTTTAGAATACAGGACTCTAACTATGCCCATGGGTCCCCATTCCAAATTTCTCTCCTAACCTCTTCTATAACTTTTAATTTTCTGATTTGAATTGAAGAGATTCTGAATCGTATGTGTACTCCGCCGACCTATTCTTCACTGAAGAAATTTTTCCTTTCTTTACCACCTGCCTTAAATGCTGCGTAAACATAAGGAAATATACAGTTAAAAATGTTGCTTGCACTATTATTTGGTCAACGTTTATTAGCTCCTTCATATTAATTCTCAATGAACACTTGTGGATCAAGATGTAAAAGAGTGAATCAAAATTTTAATAGTCGTGTTTATGGAAACAGCAAGACGATACCAGTAGTTCATCTGGAAGAGAATGCAAATAGGAACGGTAAGAAAAATTTCAAAGGGAATAGTAATGAGCAAGACTTAGGTACTGAAAGTTGGTAAACAGTTACTGTGGCGAAAAACATACCGTGTTGGCACAGTAATTGACAGTCTGCTTAAGTGAACAGAAATGAAAGTCATGAAACTGATACTGACTTAAAGTTGTGTCATTTATAGGAAAGAATACAAACCAAGGAAAAAGCAAATGGTCTGTTAGACAAGTGATGTTAAGACTATTGTCGATTTGGGGAAATATGGGAAGCTTGGTTCGCCCAATACACTAAAGTAAATTTCAATGGCTTAAATAGTGCAATGGAAAAAATAAAATCAGAAATACAACATAAAAACTAAGTGCACGTACATCTGCTAGCCGGAAAGACTGTATATTCTGAGCACAAAAAATGATGGTAGAAATATCACAAAGAAAAAAAACTGGGTATGGATTTACAAGAACTGACAATTTCTGTGGTACAAAATACTACAGACAAGGCTCCACACACACACGGAGCGACGAGGAGCAAGTGTCAGCACGTCACGTGTGCACACACATGGTTCATGTCTGTTGTTGGCAAACATTTCCTAGGAATCTGTAAGAACAAAATATTCTCCCCTTTTTCACATCCCCAGCGAAAAGGAGCATAAAAAGCTTCTACTGCTGAGATGAAACCAGGGGCCAGAAAAGCAAAGATAAAATATCAGATGCCAAAACCAAGATCCTTGAAAAGTGTTTGGAGATTTGTCTGGAAGTGGAGACAAGCAAGCCAATGATTCACTCGGGAACTGACCTGACGAAACCGCTGGCAGGAGACAGCTTTGTTTGAGTCAACAAGCACTTCCGCTACAGTGGGCAAATAGGCCAAGGTGTGCATAGGCGTTTGACATAGAATGTTTAAAAATTTTGTATCCTCGTAAGGCCTAATTAGTAATGCCTTTGGCCGGGATTCTATTAACCGTTATTTGCACACTTTTCCAGTGTAATAACATGTTTACAATAATGACTGAGGAACTGCATGTTTTTGAAGTTTCTTTTCCATCATCCTTTCTCAACGAAAGTCTGGCCACCCTGTCACTATGGAATGTATTTTATCACAAATACTTGTGTCAAGCGACATCTGCATGGCACACAAGGTAATTCTATTAACTGTTCCATTCACTGACTGCTTTGTATAACAGAAATTTTACTACAATTTAATATTCCTTTATCTGAAATGTAGAGAATGGGATTAGACAAAGCTCCTGTATAATGGCGAAAGAGTAAGGAAACCATCAGTTTAGCTGAGGACTTGCAGCCAAATCAGAAAATGTAAAAAGTCCCCAAATGCCAGAGAAGATCCTCAATGAGCAAAAGTCGGAAGGGACTGCAACGTGTTTATTTGTAGAGATTGTGCACAGAGCCGCACTTTCCGTTTTGTCCGACAGGTGGCACTGCACTAGCGCCGGCCTCGTGAATGCCGGCTGGGGAAAGAGAGCCGCCGGGAACCACCGCGACCACTTCCTGTGGCAGCGATCATGGGATCCACTTTTTTGTCTCTTTGATTGTGGCCTTCGAGAACCTCACTTTGTCACAAAACATAGCAACACAGGACCACACACAGGAAGGCTCTTCGTAAAGTGTATGTGTTGAGGCTGATTCAAATCATTCTTTCTAGAGCTAAATTCATTTATTCATTATTTATTCATTCATTCATTTACTTCGTCTGTGAATATTTTTGGGATACCTGTCATATGTCGGGCCCCATGCTTGGTGCTAGAGATATAACTGTTAAAAAAAAATGCATGGACCGTGTTTTTATGGTCCTTATGGCACAGTGGAGGGAACAGAGATGATTGAAATGCTCACATTAATGAAATAATCATGAACCATGGTAAGTGATTCAAAGGAAAAGTACAAGCCATTTACCAATACAGACACTAGGACAAAGTGAACCAAAGTAGAAGGTCTGTATAAATATGGACTAAATTCTCTACAGAATGAGATAGGAATTGCCTAGAACGTTAAAATCTACCCTGTGCATATCTATTACGTTGCCAGAAGTATCTGTGACACTATTTAAAATCACCCCCTAGCCCCACCTCGGGAACCAATAGCCACAATAACTAACAGACACAGGAAAAGTGCCCCATTCATTTCCCACCATAACTTACACTTCAGCCGAAATCTAGGACAGGTTCCAAACTTTCTCTCCTAAGTGGCTATCCTTCCTCTAGCCTCTCGCCCTCAAAATGCAGTAACTTGATCAGAGGCTACACATAACCTACAACTTAAATTTCCCAAACATGGTTTTCTTCGTATCAGTTTCCTTCTCATGGAACAAACACTCTGACTCTCTCGGAGCTGACAATCTCACCCTGTTACTCAAGGATCTCCAGGACGTGCTCTAACTTCCTTTTAGTCCCGCCTCCCATTGGCCCCTGCACAAGTCCTGGAGGCAAAGAAGTGTACCTACCAGCCCTGGAGGAGACATGCCACCTCCTTTTCCTGCCTCTCTTCTATGCCTTTGATCCATGCCTTTCCAAGCATCCGAAGTGGCTTTCTCTCTTATCAATAAATGATGCCTTCCTTAAAATAAAATCACCAACCTTCTGGTGTTAAATGTCCTTTCTTTAAAGAAAACAAATAAACCTTGATGGTAAAAAACAGTGGGTTTTTAAAAAAAGATACTTGCTTGGCAAAATAAAAAGTTGATAACCCATTGTTAGTCCTTCCAGTAAAAACTTTTCTTCAAGCTGTAGAATCAGGGAAGCATAGTCGTACATGGAAGTCTCCCTTCACAGGCCAGGGCCTGATTCCACTTGGACAGAAAACGAGCCCACACCGGGGAGGACTGTCCTGGTCTGCAGGTCCCTGTGAGTCCAGGCTAAGGAACCTGGAGGATGGAAAAGAGCCCTTTCTTCTGTTTGTTAAGATTTGCCCTCAGAGTTCTGGTTTCCTGTCTGAGGACGTGCATCTTCTTCTGGCCATTGACTGGACAGATGTGGTCTGCCCACAGGGCTGTGGCCCCAGCCTCGCAGGCCTCTATGGAACAAACACATGAGAACATGACGTGTGGTGAGGAAAATTATCAATATATATAATGGTGATAGTAGTTTTGAAATACCCACTTATGCTGCTTTCTCTCATACAGGGGTAGGTAAAAGTAGGCTAATAATAATAAATAATATAGTAATTAATAAGTAAATAATAATACAAGAATAAACTGTGTGTTTTGTATACTCACAACTGTAAACCTACTTTTGTCCATCCCTGTGCTTCCTTACCCTGACCTCTCCCCCTGCTCAATATTTGCAGAGGTTTCCATTTGCCTTGGGGAGGTTTAGGATTGTTACAGAGGGAACACGAAAGAGAGGGAGGGAGGGAGGGAGGAAGGAAGGAAGGAAGGAAGGAAGGAAGAAAGAAAGAAAGAAAAGAGAGAGAAAGAAAACATAATTATCAGCTTTCAAATAAGATTTTAGGATTTTTCAGCCAAATGATCTTGAAGGCTGGGCTTTGTAAGAGAGAGAAGAGATATCCTAGATTCTTGTATTTCTCTTATTGGCATTATCACAAAATGACTTGACCATGGTTTTACACAGGGAAGTCCTGGAGTAGACAGGAAAAGAAAGAGGAACATCCACCCTGGCAGTCCTAGGGGAGTATGTAGGGGGGAAAGGGAGAGAGGTGGTGGGGATGCCGGCGGTGACACTAATCTCCCTTCTGATTCCACCCAGAGAGGGGAGGTTTGTTAAGTAGGTGGGGGGCTCCTGAAGACTTCTCTGGGACTCTGGGAGGGGCTCACCTTGCAGGTTGGCTGGCACCGCCCTGGGAGTGGCTATATCTGGGTTTAACTCAACAGCACAGCTTGATTCTGCAGGGAGAGGGAATATAATCTTTTCTAGGCTGCTCCCAGAACCAGTAGGGAATAAATTGGACAAGGAGTTCCCACCTGCCCCAGAGGCCTGGAAAGTAGCTGAGGTGAGAGTCAACAGGCCTCCAGGCGCCAGCCGTCACGAGGGAAAAGTGAGTCAGCAACAAGGCTGGGGGTGGATTTTCTGGGCAAGAGAGAGTCAGATGGAGGATGTGGGGTCTGTAGCAGCAGCCGGAGCAGAGGCTGAGTCACTGGGGAGCCCTAGCAGGTTCTTTCAGCCCAGGAGGAGCCACAGATGCTATAGACATGGTCTCAATAGCAGGTGCTCACAGAACTCCCACGGATGGGTTGGATACAACCCAGGGAGTCCCCAGACCACCCACCCACCCACAAGCAGTGAGCAGCAAAGATGCAGAAGGTGCTGGAAGACCTGAGGATCTCATCTCCTCTACGTGCCTAGGGAGCGCGTTAGCCAGGGCTCCACCCCAAACCCAGACACCATCTCCAAAAGACAGGGAGGGAGGATTCAGATATCTAAGACACTAAGCTTATTTTACATAAAGAGATGGACGACTTGCCTAAAATGTCTATTGAAATTGTTGTGCCAGAGTATTTTCCCATCTATTCAGTGATTGGAGGCTCATAAGGAAGATAAGAATAATTTTTAGAGAAATAAAGATGTTATACCTTCGCTGCACATTTGTGAGGAGGGTGAAAAAACCTGCCACCCTCCTCGCATATTGGTCTTGCCAGCCCTTCCTGTCCTCCTCCTGTTCTAAATCTGGTGCTGCTCGGGCTGCTCAGCTCCTCCCGTCCACCCACACCCAACTGTGCAGAAGATTGTGGAGGGTCCAGACTGGATTTCTGGGATTTTCAGTGCAGAATTGGGGAAATGGGAGAGGGCGAGAAGTGGTATAAGCCACATGGGTAGAATCTAAGGAGAAAAGAATAAACCAGCTCCTCTTGCAAGAAGCCATGGGGAACAGGAGACATGAATGTGCACAGACACATTTGGTGGGGGAGGGACAGAGAGAGACACAGGGAGAGGCATGGCATTCTGGGGAAATAGAGTGAGGAATGGCATGATTGGACAGTTGAGGAGAGGAGAGATTACATACTGGCATCTCATTTATAGCCCTTTGGATTTTGATTCCACTCTCTCCATCAGCCCTTCCAGGCATTGTATCCATGTTCACTGGAGGAAGAAGGTAAGGGGCCAGAGAGAAGGTATGGTGACATCCTCATCTGTCCTTTCTACCAGGAAAAGCGAAAGCCTTCTAGAAGCCCAAAGAAGGCTCCCTTTCATATCTCATTAGGTCACACAACCAACTCTAGCTGTCAGGGAGGCTGAAAAAGCAATATTTAGCTTTACTGACCTCTACGGTAAGGCAGCAAAGCAGAAGTACCCTCGTGGTTATAGACCCAACAGAAGGGGAGATGCCCAAAGTGACATCCCCAGGCCAAGGCTGCTATTAGTTGCTTTCTAGGTGGCTTGTTTCTGCCTTCAATCAAGAGGATGAGGTCAAGAATGTAATGAGAGAATGAAGCACTGACCCTTTATAACGTGTGTAAGTATAGTATTTTTGTTGTTGTAAATTGTTTTCTATCTAATTCTTTCAGATAAAAGTATCTGTGGAGTTAACCATAATGGAAAAGTCTCCTGCTTCCAGCCTGGCATCTGTGATGGGAAAAGAGATGAGAACCAGAGCTGAGAGTTGATTTCATGAGAGATTCTGAGCCCAAGCAGTACTGTCTGGGGGCTTAGAACTGAGGAGATGGCATTTCTTACCAGCTTTGCTGACACCTGGGAGGTCTGTAGGCTCTGAGGGACAATGTTCCTGGGTTGGGCCTTGACATTCTCAAATAGGCACCATAAAGTGGAGAGATTCCCTCAAGCTACTTCCTGAGCAGACACAGTGACAAAGGGAAGCCAGAGCAGGAAAGGTAGAACAAAACAGAGCCAGCAGCCCTGACTCTGCCACTGTTGGATCTAAATGAGCATTTGGGCACTCCTGGAAATAAGTTACCGGGGAGAGGGTGAATTACACAGGCAAGTGGAAGTTGGGGGCAAGATCAAGAACTTTGGGTTAATGATGTTAGCAGGGTTTCATGTGTAGCCACAGGCTGATATGGTTGCCTGGAGATCTGACCATAATAACAAGTATGAAAACAACTTGCTACTTTGAAATCAGGTTTTCCAATTTCCACAATAACCCACAAAACACGGAAGATGTTCAGATCTAGCCCACCACCAGACAGCAGTTCATGACCCATGAGCTTCTGCTGTCCTTGGCGCCTCTGCCAAAAATGAGCTGCTTGTGACACACACAGCCCCAGGCCAAGGGAAGGATTGCAAACCCCAGACCCTGCCTCCTTCCCTTCCTCCTTCCTCATCTGACTTCTGAGACATTGCCTTTTCTCTGCACCTAAGCTTGCTGCAAAGCTCAGGCTCAGCCCAACATGGTTATGTGGTTTGCTCTGGTTTTCCTTGTGGGTTTTAAATTCAGAATGCTGAGTCCATTTATTAGCAGCTTCTCTGAATAGGCCATCTCATTCATTTGTTCATTCATTCTTCATTCATTTATTCATTCATCACTCATCAAACAGTTAGTAACTGCCTCCGGTGTTCTCTTTTGTTTTCTATGCACTAGAGAGGCAGAGACCAATAAAATACTGTCCAGTCTTTGAGAATCTTATATACAGCCAAACAAGTAGAAATGGTAAATGTGTTATGAGCATTTAAGTTATGAGGTACTCTAGTGGCAAAAGGAAGAAGAGGAAGAAATTCTATGGGGGTAAACCAGGAGGTAAATCTCAGGCATTACATAGATTGAAATACTTTCAGTTGAACTTACTGTTGAAATGGAAGTAGGTATGCTGGTATGGTGGTCAGGGTTGGCTGTCTACTGTATAGCTATTGGTTTCCTTTCTTTTACAAGAGAACATTGGTTTGGTTCAGCTCTTGGTTCTCAGACAGCAATTCACTTTTGGAAGGAGAGTCCAATTTCCAGATCCAGGGACTATCGATCAGGCCGAAACAATGATATACTCGTCATGATTATGCACGAGATTTAGGGAGAATACACCTGGTCAGGGTGGGAAGGAGCACTGGGGGAGAGGAGTAACTTCTGGAAAAAAAACTATATGGAAAGGGTTTTCTCCTTGATTTAAAAAAAAAAGAAGAAGAAAATGTTTTTTTCTGCCATTGACTGTTGAGATGTTTAGAACTTCAGCAGTCCTCTTGTGACCACAAGGCCAAAGCTGAAAGGCTTTCAGAGAAGCTAAATCAGAACTTTGCCATGGCCAAGTTGATGAATTAATCATCCAGGGGTCTGTGGACCTAAGGACATTTTTTCCCCCGGGTTTTTATTGTGGTGAAATATACGTAACATGAAAGTGATCTTCTCAGCTCTTTTTAAGTGTACGGTTCAGTGGCTTTAACGACATTCATGCTGTTGTGCAGCCATCAGCACTGTCCTTTTCCAGAACTCCTTTCATCTCGCACAACTGAAACTCTGTACCTACCAAGCAATACCTCTCCGGTCCTCTCCTCCGTCAGCCCCTGGCAACCACCATGCTACTTTCTGTCTCCAGGATTCTAGGGACCTCACAGAAATAGAATCATACACACTTGTCTTTTGTGACTGGCTTATTTCACTTAACATAATGATTGGCCTCAAGATTCAGCCATACTATATATGATATATTATATAATAATATAATATATCATATGTATATACCACATTTGGCTTACCATCACTCATCTTTCAATGAACACTTGGATTGCTTCCACCTTTTGACTTTTGTGAATGATGCTGCTGTGAACATGGATGTAAAAATCTCTTTGAGATGGTACCTTCAATTATTTGGGGTATATACCCAGAAGTAGAATTGCTAGGTATCATACAGTAATCCTATCTTTAATTTTTTTCAAGACCCATAAAGATTTCTTTTTTATGGACAAAATAAACTAATTGTTTAAGCCATTTTCTGATAGGTTTTCTGTTACTTGCAGTCAAAATCCTCCTAAGTGGTCTGAGTGCGGAGAGGATCTTGGACAAAGGAAGCCAATGGGATACAGCAGATCTGTGTAGAACCGCCATGCACATTTAGGAAACTACAAAGAGCTGGGCATATCAGCACATAAAGTGCAAGTATCAGTTGCATCTGTCCTTGAAACAACAGAACCCTCCCTAACTACTTTAAGGAGGAAATCGATGTATTAAATGTATTGAGTAACTAAGACTCTCTTAGAGGGTCAAAAAGCCAAGTTGGAAAGCTTTTCACCCAAGAACAATACTCAAGTCACACATCTGGTCAACACCCACAGCACTTTGGTTTGCGCAAGACACAGAGCTGGGGCCTCAGCCAGTAGGAACCTGAGGTCTTGGTGCCAAAGACCTTGCCCCTTTCACCAGCAATGTCTTCTTTCTCATATTTCTCTCCTCTGAATTAAAGTCTCTCGTGGCTGTAGCTCCCTGGGGGAAACTGAGACACACATATGAATCCCAGCTCCAAGAGACTTTGACCTTGAGAAGGCTGAACAGTGTTCTGAGGCTCATCAAAATTCAGTTGGAAAAAGTGTTGTGACTAATTGGCAGTGTGTGGCACGGGTGCTATGGAAGCTTGTTATGGAAACAGTATGTGGGCTCCACCCCCCAAATTCATATGTTGAAGCCCTAACCTCCAGTGTGGCTGTATTTGGAGATGGGGCCTTTAAGGAATTAAGGTTAAATGAGGTCATAAGAGAGGGGCCCTGATCCAATAGGACTAGTGTCCTTATAAGAAGAGATATCAGAGAGCTTGTTCTCTCTCTCCATGTGCATGCATCAAAGAAAGGCCACATGAGGGCATAGAGAGAAGTTGTCATATGAAAGCCGGGAAGAGGACTCTTACCAGAAACTGAACTGGCCAGACCTTAACCTTGGAGCCAGCAACTTGGGCAAGAGCAGAAGGACCTCAGGAAAAAAGCAAGAATTTAATCTTATCCTCCCCTCCCCCAATCCTACCACATCTCCTCATAAACCTCCCTGCCTGGGGCAGATGTGGGAAGAGGAGATGCTTTTACTTTGAAATAAGAAGTTTTGATTATTGTCCTGCACTGGACACTTATGTTACTGACATGAGTGTCCTGCATGAAATTTCATGCAGCGCAGGAGAGAAGTTTAGTCCTAGAGCAGGGAGAGAAGGATATGGAGGGGGGAATAATATATATATACATATACGTATTTTTTTTTTACCCACAGAATTCTGCTAATGCAATAAAATGGCTAGTACACAAATTGCTGGCTTCTTCTCTTCCTCTTCCAAACTGCTCTGCTTCTCCAGTGCCTTCCTTCTGGACTCCTCTTTGTCTCCAGGAGCAACCTGTGCCCTTCTTGGCTCAAATAAGAGTCTCCTATGGTTCTCTTCTAGAGCCAGCTTTTCCCCTTTGGGACTAAACGCTCAACCAGCTTTCTCACCTCCAAAACAGTGTGGAAGCTGCTCAGAAGTTGCTCTCACCACCAGGAATGACTCCCTCTAAGAGCTGGGCTCACCCAAACACTCACCACTGGGAAAACTACCCAGTGGGAGATGGCTCTTCCTGGGATGATGTTGGAGTAGCGTGGCTGGGTGTGTGCCCTGCAGTGAGACTGCGTCAGGCCCAATCCCAAATGTCCCACTTTCTAGCTGCCTGAACTGCGGAAGGCTTTTCACCCTTCTGTGCTCAGAGACATCATCTATAAAACAGAAATCACAATAACAGCAAAGCGAACAATAAACAACAATAATATAAACCACGTATGGGTCCACATGCATAGTCTGGCACAAAGGAAGCACTCAGCACATGCCACTACTAGTTCCGGTGCTTGGCCAGTGGACAGAGATAACTTTTCAGAGAAGTTCCCCCTTGGACTTGCATTGTTAACCTTCCCTCCTCATTTACGTTTTCCCCGCCCTGGGTTTTGCTGTAAGAGGGGACTTTGAGCCAGCTCTGTAGCCAGTTTCTTTCTAGTTCCACCCAACTCTCCTTTCTCCTTGCTCAGAGTTTGGAAAAACACACATCATTATCTGCCCAACCACCATTCCACTGTCCTCCCATGGCACTGAGGAGGGGACTGTGAGGTGACACATTGATCTCTGATCTGCAATGAGCACAGCCAGGTGGGTCTCCAGCCCCATCCCCCTTTGCTGACTGCTGGAGGTGCAAACTCAAATGTGTCAGTCAGGTGAGTGACAGGCTCCTCGGCCTCATACACCTTTAGATTATGAAAATCAGCTGGGCCATGGCCTGAGGTCCTCTGGCCTGGTTCTTGCCAATGGATGGAACATTTCTCCAGGTTCGTGGTGAATGGACAAATCTGCCCAAATAGAGAAATTCCTTGAGTTCAGAGTAGCAGATGAAACAAGTGCATTTTTGCCCAACTTTCCAGTTTTCTTTTCGGATCCATTGTTTTACCGGTTTGAAAAGACAAGAAGAGTGCGGTGGAGGTGGAGCGGGTATGCCATCAGGTCCAAAAGCAGTGAGGCTGAGAAACAACTGAAGTCAGATTGGCCTACGAGCAGAGACGGTCTGTCCCCTGGTCCAACAGTCAGGCCTTCAGTGCCCTCCTCTGGGAACTGAGCAAATCTGAAAACATTTTTAATGGAGGAACTGGAAGCTTTAGGATAAAAACTTGTCCATATTTTTGGGGCATCTCCTCGTTATGGCCCAATTTACCTTGCTAAGGTAAAATGTTAAAACTGTATTTTGAATATTCCGCATAAATATTCTGAGTATTTCCATTCTCACCTCACCTTCTACCACTCCAACTTTATCAAAACGAAAGATGCTGATCGGTTTAGAAGTTGTCTGTACAATGTAACTGAGTGAATAATGCTCGGTATACAAACGGTACTCCGATGAGCGGATGGGGAAATCAACAGTGACCAAAAGAACTTGCCTTCCCAAGTCCACTGGAAATAGTTCTGCCTCAGGAGAGAGCACATCCCTCTGAAAATAATCTCTGTTTAAATACTGAAAAGCAAGCACATTTTTCTTCTCCTGACTCACCAGAAAGAAGGTAATAAATAACTCAAGACCAGGAGATACCCCTTTTATTGCTGTGTGAGGCTGATGGATGCTGATTCACGGCCATGCTGTGTAACTGACGAAGCCTGGAGTTACTTGCTAGCTGTAGGACATCTTCTTACTAGAGACAATGCAGTTTTCCTGCCTCAGCCACCATGAAGCAAGCCAGTTTATGTATGGGTGGAAATGACTGAATGGGTTAAAAACTGGTGAAGAAAGAGGAAAGGTCATAGTAGTGAATGGTTGCTCATCAGAGCAGAGGGGGTAGAGATAGGAGAGGTGGCCTTTAAACACATTCATTAATAATTTGAGGAAGGAAGTGAAGTGCAAGTTTGTGCATGATGCAATATTGTTCCAGTTACTAAACATCATGAAGAAATGAGAGGAACTCTAGATGAATTTAAAACCCAAGGCAAGGGCAATAAAAGGAAGGAGAGGTAACAGTCTTCTTGTAATTATACTGAGTAAATCTTGTTAGTCTTTATACAATTTTATTCCCTAACTACTTTACACTAAGGAAACACTGACTCCGCTAAAGACCTATGAAAATCAGGCCAGTATCAGTAACAAAATAATAATGTCCTTAAATGTTTATTCAGAGTTAGAGTAATTAGGAAGGATTTTGGAAACATGGAGTTTCTGGGTTTTAGGGAAACAGTATGATAATTCTGAAATCTGCAATAGGAAGTCTGCTTGAGAGAAAAAAGTAGATGGTCACTTCAAGTAAAATTGTTCTTATATCTTTAGTAACAATTTATCAATAGAGTTACGCACTTAGGGTTAAGCTAGTGAAAAAGAAGAGAAATTAAGAGACTCTTTACAGATCTGATATTTTAAAAGGGAACACAGCTTTCAAAACTAGCGTTTAATTTCAAGTTACAGAATGTTATTAAAGTTTCCCATTCCTATTTTAACCTTTTGGACAGGTAGGATAGTGAATAATAAATACAAGTCACAATTTTCAAAACAGGTAATATTCAAGTCTGCTGAGGGAAGGAAGTAAGTGATTCCATCCATTGATTCAACAGAGATTTATTGAAGGAGTTAAAAACGGAAATCTAGGAGAAGAGATAACAAGGACACAGGCACATAACACCACATAGAAAGTGATCAATGCCGCGGGACAGCACAAATAAGAACCTCTGTCTGCGAGAGAAAGAGATAGATGGGTGAGCCGGCCTTTGGCCAGGCAGGAAGAAGGTCGGCCCCAACAGTCAGCAGGGTGAGGAAAGTGACTCGGTGTGGCTGGTGGTAAGAGGAGTTAGGTAGGCTGGGTCTAGTTCCAGTATTGGACATGTGCCTGAGGAATTTTAATTTTATTCTGCTGTCATTTCGAGCACTCTTCATGGCCTATAGTGAAGCTTGCTTGCTGGCTGAAGGGATGAATCAAGTCGATGTTTTTTAGAGTGGACAAGTGACAAACTCCAATTTTTGCTTTAGGAAGATTAATTTAAGTGGTGTGCAGGAGGAATGAGACGGATGGGAGATCTCTTAGAAAAATTCCAGTCAAGACCATGAGGCTATGTTTACTGAGTTAATCCTACTACGTGCCCAGTATTCCCCAAAATGCTCCACACGCATACTCTCAACAATTATTTAATCCTGATAATAACCCTTTGAAGAAAGAGGAGTACGTATAGCATTCCCATTTTACTGTTGAAAAACAGATTCAGAAAGGTTGATTAAATGTTGCCGTACATATTAAAGTGGTAGAATTAGGCTCCAACCCAAGTCTGCCTGTCTCATAAGCTCATGTCTTTTTAAAAACAAAACAAACAAACAAAAAACCAAACACTATAACCTGTCACTACTATTCAAATCATGATTATTTTAACAAGGACAATGACAGGGAATGGAAAGGAAGGGAAGGGAGAGGAGATTTGGCAGAATCAGAAGGATGTGACAACTGAAAACAGTATGACAAGGGATTTAAAGGAGTCCAAGTTTTTAGCCCAGATAACAGAATATTGCTGTGAAGTCAGCTTTGAAAAGGAACATAGGAAATTAAGTTTTAGACTTATTATTTGAAATGACAGTAAAATATCCACATAAGAGAGGTAAGTTCACTTTCTCCAAAGTGTGTAAAAATCATGCAGAGATCACCAGCAACACACGGCAGATTGGAAGGGTCTCTCCTCAGTGACAGACACATCCTGAAGCTCTTCTCTCTCTGGCTGTTCAGCCTTTGCGCGGTGGTTGCTACTCCTCGTCACGCTGCTGCCTCTGCTGGCTTGTCTTCAGTTCGCCCCTCAGTGCATTTTCCAGGAAGGTTCCCCAGTTTCCTGACCTGAGTTCTCTTCCAGTGCTTCTGTCCTCTTCTGTCTCCCCACAGACTGCGCTGCTGGACTGCTGGGGCTCTCTTCACCTTGACCGTTTCATGTATCACTAAGGCTGAACCTCAAAAAGTGTGTTGACAGATGTGACTGACTCCTACTGTTGCCCTGGAAAACAGCTACCCTGCCCCATTAAGTCACAGTTTCTTCCTTCTCAGGGCACTTCAGCGAACACCTCAAGACCAGGAAATCATCTTCCTCATCCCATACCAGGGTAGTATTCACGCAGTTTACTCACTGTAAAGAGTTCCCTTGATATAAAGCTAACTTCTGGTCAAAGACTGAAGAATTACCTAGTGTCAATCAACTTTTTAACAAGCCCATTTATGGAGGGGGGGGGGGCCTTGTGGGGAGACCCAAGCCTTCTTTGCTGTTTCTGAAATACCCAAGTGGTAGTAAAGGCGTCAGAATTCCTCTGCGGGAGGGTGTCAGGCACTGCACTCAGGCTGTAACTGGGGACTATGACCCTTTTTTGCACCAGCTTTTGCAAAGCCATGTTCTTAAAAATAAGGATTTGCGTGTGGTGTGTGGCTTGGGAGTAGGGGACATATGGATATTATTGAGAAAATCTCTAACGCACCTCTTTAGAATAAGGGAGTTTTGAGGTCCACCGAACTGCCAAATTCCATTCTACTCCACAGGCAGTTAGTTCCCTTGAGCGTTAGGAGGTGTGGAAGTCAGCCGGTGCAGAAAGCCTAATTACCAGGAGTTGGGGATTTCGAGAGGGCCGGGGTTTTCCCTAAGTGGGTTTTAAGGCTGCTCAGAGCCACAACTTGGAGCCTCACTTGACCAGCGCCTGGGCTTTTAGGGGGCAAAGAGGAGGAACGCCAGGAGTTCGGTTCCCGCCAGGGCGGCAGCGCGGGTTCGGGGTCGGGGCGCGCAGACTGTGCGGGCCCGGGTGGGGCGGGGGCGGGGCCGCGACGGGGCGGGGCGGGCAGCCGAGGCCGGGGGCGGGGCCAGGCGCGCGGCTAGTCTTCTCTGGGGGCCGCTGGGCTCCGCCTCGCCGGGCTACGCAGGCGGCGGGGCTGCGGCACGGGCCGGGCAGCACCATGGCGGCGGCGGCGGCGGCAGCAGCTCCTGATGCTGCGGTGGCTTCTTCCGAGGCGGCGGCTGCGACTGCGATGGCAGAGCCTGAAGCGGGGGACGAGGACAGTCGCGAGGTCCGAGTGCTGCAGAGTCTGCGGGGCAAGATCTGTAAGTGGGGGACTGGCTGACGGGACCCACCCAGCGGCGGCGCGGCCGCGGGGCTGAGGGGGCGGCGTGCGCGCGGGGGTGGCGGCGCCGAGCCGCGCTGGGGTCGCGGGAACGTGAGGGGGCCTGGGCGGGGGCCTTGGCTGGGCGAGACGCGTGGGGAGGGCGGGCGTGGGTGAGGCTGGAAGAGGGGTGTGTTGGGGGAGGCGTCGCCCGGACTGGGCGGCGTGGGCTGGGCTGCCCCTGTCGGGAGGCAGTGGAGAGCCGAGAAACTCTCCGGGACCCGGGCGCCTGGGCCGCGCCGCCGTGAGGGGCTCGTCTTGGGGGCGCGGCCTGGACGCGCGGACGCCCCAGCTTGGGGCGCGGGCCGGGGGCTTGAGGCGCTTCCGGCCGCCCTCAGTCGCAGGCCTGCGGGCGGCTGCGGGCGCCCGGAGGTGGGAGCCGGGCGGTAATTACCGCAGGCGCGGCCCGAGGAGAAGGGCGGGGAAGTGGGGCTGGCCGGGAGGGGAGGGGGCTGCCTGTTTCCTGGGCTCAGGATCCTGGGCGAGGTTGAAAAAGGCGCCCCAGTCAGGAGGAAACAGGCCGCCGTGGGACTCGAGTGGCCTCCGCGCTGGTGTTCGGGAGGGGTCGGGGCCAGACACCTGTACTTGCCCCACTTGAATCGAGACAGCGTGCCTGACACTGAATTCAGGCAGGATGTAGTGGCTTCCTGTGAGCAGGTCTCAAAACACAGTCATCCAACCAGGTCTCTTAACCCACTTAATTCATTTCCTTCTCATGCATTTGTTACTTTTATGAACGGGCCATACTAGTTGACTTAATACAAAATTTTGTTTAGAGCGTATCATAGGCCGTTTGAGTCCAGTCATCTGGACATTTATTTGGGGGGAAAAAATGACCCTTTGGCGTCAAATTGCCATTTTTTTTCACAGTAATTTATTCAGAGGAAACACTTTTTTTCCCTATTTGTAAGACATATCAATAAACCTTATTTTTGCTTTTGTCAAATATGTTTTCTTTATTCAATTATCTTCAGACTGGAAACGTGCTTCATGTTTCATGTAAATCAACCTTAGTTATGACGAGTACTTTTTACTTTGGATGAAGGAAATCAAATTGCATTCAAATAGCTAACAATCCTGTTTCTTACACAGGATGTAAGATTTTCCTCTTTGTGAATAGTGATGATATTAATTGAGCTTGGATTCTCCCACTGCCCTCTTTTCAAATTGCTCTCCCTTTCAAGTACTTGGGATTTTATGAAACCTTAGAAGATATGTTAAATTTTTTCATCTTTCTATACCCAGAAGTAGTTAGTCCTCAGGCCCTTGAGAGTACAGTTCTTAAGTCCTGAAAAATGACACCAGAAAAGTAGACCTTGTCCATATCCAACTTCCCAGCATTGAAGTTACCTTCTAGGGTATAAAATCTTTGAAGAATTCAGATGGTCTTTACTTAATATTTGTATATATCTAATTTAATATTTGGGAAAACTATAAATGGGCCAGAGTTTCCCACTTGATCTAATTTTCTAAATTTTTTACCACATTATTTTAGTGTCTCTTGATGCTAGGCACTCTCCAGTGGAGCCTCACTGATTTGCACAGCTGCAGATTAATTATACACTGGAAGTACATATACACATGTCTTAGAGTTGAGGGTCGGGGTTGGGCTGTTTCCAGAAGGACTTAGCTGCCCTGCACTTTTACCTGCTCTTTGGCAGGTATCACAGTACGAGATATAACTGTAACTGAAACTTGGGCCAACAAATAAGAAAACACAACTCTGTTTCTATGGCTTAGAGCAACCCCACTACACAGACGCGGAGACTGATCTGGAATGATATTAACACTTTAACCATAGTCAAAGTATTACATCTGTTAACTCAGTTTCTTGCTTTTTGAATTGCTCAGCTTATAGCTTAGATCATAGAGTGTCTGCTTCATAGGAGAAAATGTACTAGGATACTTATATATGAAACCTCTCCCCACCTTCCTCACCATTTCTTTGCTCTCCTTTTAGCTGGTATAATCCAGAGTTGGTTGACATTCAGGACACTGTGAAGAGATGCTGTTTTCTGTTTCCTTGAAACTGACATGTGGGTTTTGCATGGTGGGGGTTGGGGGGGGGGGCTGCAAGAGTCATT
The DNA here is from genome assembly GCA_007922815.1 of Macrotus californicus. Taxonomy (NCBI): domain Eukaryota; kingdom Metazoa; phylum Chordata; class Mammalia; order Chiroptera; family Phyllostomidae; genus Macrotus; species Macrotus californicus. The sequence goes on from VMDR010000592.1 coordinate 202,352, forward strand.
ACCAGGTGCTAAAGTCACAGAAATGGGATGATGGTGGTTGTGACACTGAAGACACTAAACATCTTGAGGGTGGAGGTAACCATGTCAGCCAGCTTTCCTTTTCACCATACTGGGAGACCTTGGAGGAAAGCCTGATAGCGCCCACTAGCCTGGAGATGTGCTGGCAGAATCCAAACTGCTGATTGAGAGTCTCTGATCTAGAGAATTAGAGATCCACTGGGCTGAGAGAGAGCCTGAAAGGAAATGTCCTTTTTTTCTGAACTAGGGTAGGACCCGTCAACTCCAAATCGTACCAGCAAAAAAGTGAGCATGGATTGATTTATATATCTTTAAAGTTCCAGAGATAATAGGGGACAAACTCTTTTAGGGGTTTCATTCCAGCATTTATTAGTTTCCCATATAGTTTTTACAAGGTGGAATTCAAGGTTGACAGATTGAAAAACCATTTTGTGGTGATCAGTATCAAGTAATCAACTGCCACTAGCAAATCCAGTGTTGCGGACAATATTTTTTGTCTCGTGTTCTTATCCCAAATTCCCTTAGGTCCTTTTAGTGCGCTAGGAAACCATGGCAGTTCCAAATGGTCTGCTTCGTTAATATTCAAGAGGCAGGTTTGGTTGTTGGGTGTCCTACAATTGTTATGTGAACCCGTGATGAAAGAAATTAAGGGTTACTTTAGACTCCATCCTTTGGTCTGAACTCCTGTGCAGTGAGAGGCAGGTATGCTAGCGCAGCTGAAACTTTTCCATTGCCCTCCCAGGCCCTCAAAACACATACACAGACACACAAGCGAAAGAAGGGGATTAGGGCCTTCTCCTTTATAGTTTCAGGCTTCATGCTGTTATTTTATGGTGTCCCTTTTGTTTACTGCTTTTTGTTAAGTTTGCTCTTTTTTGATTAAATCAGATTGTGAACTGCTGCTGAAAGAGCCCATGCCACCTCCTGCATGGGTTTACCTGCTCGAGGGAGATCAGATTTATAAGGGAGCCAAGTTTGAGGATTTGTGCTAACATTGAGATGTATGGTATAATACAAAATCTGGGACCATGATATGTCCCAGAACTTTTTGAACTCCCGATACCTTCAGATCAAAGAATGACCTAGGGCTACTTGGCAAGGGTACATACAATCTATAGGGTATGCTGTAGTTTAGATGCTTGGTCAAGTTAGTCACCTAGGTTTGAATCTTCACTTAGTTTCCAACTTTTGTTTGGTTGAAACTCTGGCCCAACCTCTGTGTGCCTCTGTATTCTCATGTATAAAAATGGGGATAGTAAAAACATCTATCTCCCAGGATTGATTTGAGGATTAAATAAATACTATTCTCCGATTATTTCTTCTTCTGCTAGAATCAGGGGCAGGCATCGACCATCTCTTCAGAGGGGGTAAAGTAGGAGATAAAAAACGAATCTTTATTTGATGTTCTTATCCAACATGTACTGGAATTTCCTGGTATGCAAAGCTGATTAAAATCAGAAAAAAAAGACCTCTATTCTGTTTCCACATTGTTGTTATGCATGTGATGACTTTAGGCAGCTAGCTCACTTACCTTTGAGCTTATCTTCCTCATCTTTAAAATGGGAATAATGCTTCATCATGTACATGTTGTTCCCTCTAGCTGGGAGTGTTTTTCTCCCTTCTTTTGTCCCATATTTATGTTGGAGAACTCCAAGCTCATACTTCAAAAGCCTCCTCCTTGTCACCTCCATGTCCTGCCTCTCCTTTGGGGTACTGCCACACTTATCCCTGGAGAGAAGGTGTTAGGACTTGTACTGCTGGGGAATCACAATTCCTTGTCCATTTCCTTATTATCTATCACACTGCATAAAAATTATTTATCCTGTTAGACTGTGAGCTCTTTCAAGGTAAAATGTGTTCTTATTCATTTTTTAAAAAACTATTCCAGTGCCATCACGATGCTTAGAACAGTATAGGCCTTTAGAAAATGCCCTACCTCATGTGTTATTCTGAGGAGGATTTGAGATACAAGATACGAAAGTGTTTTGTAAATTTTACAGCTAAACAAAACAGAAGAGATGGTATTATTAAGAGAAAACTACATAGATCTGTGGCAGGAAGTTCATCTCTTTCAAAATCACAGTGCCTACTGAGCTTAGGTTTGAACTACTGCCAAAGTTGCCTCATTAAGAAAATGATTAAATTTTTCTAAATGCATTGATTGCTCATTATTAGGGGATTTGAATATTGTTATCTGATTGTATTCAATGAATATTGTTACTAATTGGTCCTGAGTCCTGTAAAGAAAAAAAATCTCATGATTACCTTACACATTAAATGTTTTTTATTTATCATGGCAGGTATGGGGTTTTTTTTAGTAATAAA
>VMDR010000593.1:0-68994 GCA_007922815.1 Macrotus californicus
AACCAGTGTTTTGAACTCTGCGTCTGAGAGATCGCTTATCTCCATGTCGTTTAGTTCTTTTTCTGGAGTTTTGATCTGGTCTTCCATTTGGGCCATGTTCCTTTGTCCCCTCGTTTTGGCAGCTTCCTCCTGTTTGTTTCTATGTATTAGGTAGAGCCGCTTTGACTCCCTGGCTTGGTAGCATGGCCTAACGTAGTAGGTGCTCTGTAGGGTCCAGTGGTACAGCCTCCCCTGTCATACAAGCTGGGTACTCGAGGTGCACCCTCTGTGGAGGACCAGCTGTGCGGGGGCAGGGTGGTGGTGCTCTGATGTGGCCTGTAGCTGTCCACTGGGTGTGCAGGCCCTGGGGTTTCCCAGATGGTGCAGGCCAAGGTCAGGCCCCTCCTGCGTTCTACCAGGGGCCACCCTGAATGAGCTGTTAAGCAATCTGAGATGGCTGCTACTTGTGTTGGGCTTGGGGGTTCGCAGGTGAAGCCAAGCTGTGAATCTAGGCTGGCTGCTGTTGGTGCTGGGCCTGGGGCCACTTAGCAAGAGGTAGGGAGGCTGGGGGCTCACTGAGGTCAGCTGTTGCTTGTTTGAGAGAATTTAGGAAGTTGTGAAGCATGAGCCAAGACCAGGCATTCATATGGAAAAGACACAGTTAACAGCTTGGGTGGGCCGTAATTTGGGTGAGACGGAGTCTCAGGGGATCTCCAGGTGGGAGATCACAGTGTTAGCCAGGCTGATGGAGTCTCAGATATGGCACCTGCCTGCCAGATCTGTGGCTCTGTTGGGGGGAGAGCTCAGAAAGGGGACGGTGGCCTCTGCCCTCATTTTTGTCTGGGAGAAAATGTCCCCCAGCTCTTGCCCTGATACCAGACACACTAGTTTCTCCCAGTGTGCCACTGGTGCCTTTCAAATTGCTACCCTGATGCTGGAGCTCAGAGGGAGTGAGTCTGAGCAGGTGAGTCCAGGTGTGGTTCCTTTAAGGGGAACTGCTTGGGGCCCAGCTGTTTCTTCCACCTACTCAGTCCCCACTGGTTTTTGCAGCCAGAAACTATGGGGACTTATCTTCCTGGCACTGGAACCCTGGGCTGGGGGCCTGGTGTGGGGGCTGGGACTCCTCACTCCCAAGATATCCCTCCTGAATTTTTACTCACCACACGTGGATGTGGGACCGGCCCCTTCTGTGTCTGCGCCCCTCCTGCTAGTCTGGATGGATGTGGTTTCTTTAATTGTGTAGTTGTCAGACTTCCATTCAACTTGGTATCTGCCAGTTCTGAGTGGTAGTGGCTCTACAATTTGGTTATAATTTCGATGTGGTTGTGTGAGGAGGTGAGCTGTGTCTACCTGTGCCGCCATCTTGACCAGAAGTAGTGATCACTTTTTAAAATCGCAGTTGGACCGAGTGTGTGAAGGTAAATGAGCAGACTAGTGAGTAACCGTGGTAACAACCTGCCATGCCCCACCCTCGGCCCGTGGCCTCGATCTTGTCATTCTGGAAGCTGCTTGCAGGTGCTGGTTGGGGAACACTCTGCAACCACTCACGGAGGCCTTGGGATGTGCATGGCAGAGGTGCCTTCTCCTCGCTGTGTCTGGGCCTCTCAGGGAGGCCGAGGTGTGCGGCACTTCTACACGTCTCAGCCTGTCCCCCCTCCGTGGGGTGCTTGAGTTTCTGGTTCCCAGAGCGACACCCCTGCCGCCCACATAGCCTGGCCTCTCCCAGGAGTGGAGGCTGGGGGGCCTGTGGCCATCATCCTGGGCAGCGCAGGGGTCCCCATTTGGATGGCTCTGCTTGTCTGTGCTGTGAGAGGACGGGCCTGCGGCCACCTCGGGCAGGGCTGGTGCTCTGGGCCCGCCGCCTGGACATGCGGGGGTTAAGGCTCGTCAGCGCTGGCGCCCTGGGGCCATCGTTTTCATTTATATTTGTTTGTGGTCAGAAGCCGTCACAGGCCAAGCTGCAGACCTTGACTTTCCCCTGACACTTACAATTATTGCCGCCCCGGGGACTCATTTTCTGTGCGGCCACCCGCTGACCCAGCCAGACCCGTGTCAGCCGTCACTGCCAGCCCCACGTAGTCCTCTGTGCTGTCCCCATTGTCCTGTCTACTGAGGAGGACATGCCTCCCGCAGCCCCAGGACCTGCCACCGCAGCTCGGTGCCCACCGACTGCAGCATCCCCCCAAACTTCCACCCTTTAAAGCGTTCGTGTCTCCCCACTCCGGTGAGCCACGGCAGGGACGAATGAGGAGCCAGCCACGCAGACCTCACCACCCAGCCCCTCTGCCGCCCAGCCCAGGGCGACTTTCTGCTTGATGTTATGAGGTCTGGAATCCTCTGATCTTTGGACGGGGAGGGGGTGGGCCTTGAGGGAAAGGGCGGGGGATGGGGTATACCTGCCATTCTCTCTCAATGTCCCTTATGCTATTTCCTAGGTGACGTCCCCCAAACCCATTCAGACCCCTCACCCCAGCATATCTGGTCACCTTCAATCCTGCACCCCCTTGGACATGGCCTCCTGCCCCCGCAGCCCTGGGAAGAGCTGGCCCGGCTGGGACAGGGGGCATCCCTGAGGTCGGGCCCTGGAGGAGGGGTGGCTGCTGGGGAGGGAGGGAGACTGAGCCGTGCTCTGTGCCCACCCCCCAGCACGGTGGCCGACATGGCCCCGGCCTCACTTCTGTGGGTGCTCGGGCAGGTCTGTCTGGAAAGTGCTCACTGTCCCTTCCAGCCTGGGGGCTCGGGGTCAGAAGCTCCCTAACTATATGCTCCACCCCATATGCACTGTGGAACCCCAGGGACAGGGGACCCCCACAGCCTCTCCAGGAGCCCAGGCCCCGAGCCCCCCTCCTCTGGCCACTCCTCCCCCACTCTGACAGTGACGCCCCTTTACCCATGACTCCCATGCCAACCTTTCTCACCAGAGGTCGAGACCCCTGCCAGTGACCCATGGGGCAGACCCTGAGCCTGACCCTAGTGCCCCCAGGGCCCCGACCCATCTCCCCCACCGAGTCCCCCACATTCCAGGCTGAACTCATTTCTGCCCAAAATGCCCCTTCAGACCTTCTGGGACTCGTGGTGGCCCTCCACAATGAGGGAGCCCAGTGTGGGTGTCCCCGTCCCCCAGCCCGTTGGCCCTTGGATTAGGCTGATCTCTGAGTCCTGAAGTCCTCTAGTCCACGACCCAGCCATCACGCCCAGACCAGCTGGTCCCCGGCCCAGAACACTGCCACTCTCTGGCCGGGGCTGCCGGGGCTGCCGGGGCTGCCGGGTGTTGCCCTGTCTCCCTCACGCACCCCCTGGCCAGACCACTCAGCTCTCTCCAGAAACTGGCAGGGCCCATGGGGTCTGTAGGGGTGGCCCAGCCCCTTTGTGCCTCATTCCCACCATGTCCCCCAGGCCTGATGGCCCAGCCTGGGGGATGGCTTTCTGTCCTGTGTCCCCTGGGCTCTGTCCCCCTTCTCCAGCTGCCCCCTCACTGCCCATGTCCAAGGTGAGGCCACCTCCCCCAAGAGGGGGCTGGCCTGCTCAGCCCACTCGGCTCACGCTCATCAGCCAGTGCACGCTGAGTGCCCTGCACGCATGTGGCTGCATGACGTGGGTGCTGTTGCCCTGTGATCTGGGTACGCTCTGCCGCTGATGGCTGCATGGTATATGGAGGAGGCCTACAGCCAGAGCCGGGTCCCCAGCCCCATGGGGCAGGTGGGAGACGTACCAGAGACAGGTGACATTCCGGCGGACCTTGCAGGAGGAGCAGTCCTTGGCTGGGGACAGTGGGAGACCAGGTGTGCCTAAGAGAGAGAGAGCCGAGGCTCTATAGGACCAAGAGAATTTCATGGTGTCCCCCATGGTGTGGCGGGGCTCCTGGTAATAGCTCTAAGGGCTCCCAGGCCCATGAGGTCCCAGGCCCAGGGAGGGAAAGGCATGTCCCAGGGCCATGTCTGGGACATCCGGCCACAGTGGGGACAGCTCCCTGGGAAGAGCCAGCCTGCAGGGACTTCTGACTCACCCCTGAGCCTTCACCAGCCACCTGCCCCCTCAGCCCTGTTCTGATTTCTGCTTAAAACTCTGTGGTGTGGAGCCCCGGGCGTCTCCGCTATGCTAATAGAGTTATGCATAGTCGATGAGCATGTCAGCATGAGGCTGGCAGCGTGTTCGACCTCGGGTAATGAGCCTGGCGGGGGTTCCGTGTGTCCCGATGATTCGTCACTGTCCAGGGTGGTGGGGACCTCGGGCACCGCAGCCCCCGGACTGCAGCTGTGGCTCCGGGAGGAGGCCTGGACGTGCACCTGGTCCCAGAGGTGAGGGGACGCACCCCGCCTGGGTGGCGGCTGAGCCGGGCTCAGTTCTCAAAGCCACTGCTCTTCAGCTCCCACTCGGGGCCCCGGCCGTGTGACTGCGGCGCAGCTGCTCAGCCTCTCTGAGCTGCCGCGCCCTGAGCTCTGCGGTGAAAAACCGGAGGATCCTCGTCCAGTCCCCGGCCCAGCCCTAACGCGATGTGCAGAGGAGCACGGCACTGTGTTTGCTGCCCACGGAGTGCCTGGCGTTCCACGGGACACGGTTTGGGAAGGGCTGCCTAAACACGTGATTCTCTGCAAAGCAAAGAGGAACTGTCTCCCCTATGGGTGGTCTTGGGGTCTGGGGACCCGGATCCAGAGACACAGGGTGGAGGGTGCCCAGGGACACTTGCATTTTGGGTGAACCACGAGCCACACGGTGGTGTGAGGATGTCCCCAGCATCGTGGGACATACATGCGCTAAGAAAACAGCTCGCTGTTTGAAAGTCACATGGGCTGCTGTCCAGTATTTTAGCTGGTTCCCAGATTCAGATGGCACCCTCGGGACACCGTGACCCCGGTCCAGCTGCCCGTGTCCACTCAGGGCCCTGGGAGGGGCTGGGCCTGAGGTGAGAGGCCCTCCCGAGTTGGCCATCTGCCCAGGGTCCCCGAGGTGGCTCCACTCCCTTCTCCCAGGGGTTCCCATGGAAGGACTTGCCTGAGCCCCTTGCTCTGGAGGCCTTCCCAGGGGGTCCCGGCAGGGTGGCAGTGATGTGGGGTGGCAGGGCTGCCTGCAGCGGCTGGCGGATTGGGTGCTGGGTGACTGCACCTTACACAGGGGGCCCACAATGGCTCCTGACCCCTCTCGGAAGCTGCCGCTGCAGCCACAAGTAGGGGGCTGGGTTCCCACAGGCCTGGGACGTTGTGTGGGGGCTCCCCTCACCTTGCACAGACCTGGGCCAGGGCCCAGGCGGGGTCCTGTGGATGGCTCTGGGCACAGCAAGCCCATCGAGGCCTGGGCGGTGCGTGCCCGCTTGTCTGGCTGACCTGCGGGCTGGCCTGGGCCCCACCCACCCCCGGGCCACCGGCTGCTCGGGCTCAGGGGGCAAGCGTGGGCAGGCAGGGGGCAGCCCACCCACCGGCCGGCCGGCCTCTCAGGGCCCCCGTGCAGGCGCCATGAAAACGCCTCGGCCGCTGCCGCGGGACCCGAGCTAGGCGGGTTCCTGAAGCCGCTGCCGCTGACCCGTGGAGGCTGGGACGTCTCTGGGAGGGAAATGTGGAAGCAATTACTATGAGCTGTTCCCGAAGAGACACCAGGCCCGGCCGCTCCGAGCCCGGTGCGCGCACCCTAATGAAGCAATTAAGGCAAGGGTCCTCCGGCTTTGATCTCGATGGGGCAATTTTTACAAAAACATCACGGAGTGATAGATACCCATAACTCAGGGTCCTTAATTGTGCTTAATTTGTTTGGAATACGAATGTGCATTTAATTAAACCCGGCTCGGCCCGCATGCTTCAAGCAGGCCTGTCAAGGAAAATTAAGACCCAGTTTGCTTTCAAAGTTACTGGTTTCTATCAGGCAAGGACAACGGTCTTCCCGCAGAAGGTTAGAGATAATTAGGCCGAGAGCTGCTGCCCCAGAACGTGGAGGCCCGGCTGTCAGAGGGGGTGGGGAGACGGGGAGGCCCGTGGGGGGCAGCGGGGCCCCTGGCTCATCCAGACTGGGGAACTCAGGGCGTGGGGGGCTCGGCTGGAGGTAGGGTCATGTCCGCAGCTGGGGTCCATGGGCCTCAGAGTGTCCCATTGCACGGGCCCTGCTTCTCAGCCTGGTGGCCTCTGGTGAATTTCAGCCACCAGGACACACACAAGATGTGGAGTGTGACCCGGCCCGCCCTTGAGATAGGAGGTGGAGGAACCGAGGCACAGAGTGGGAGCCTGTCATGGTCCATGGTCACACAGGACGTTCCGGCTCAGCGGTGGTGCCACTTCCGTTGGTGTCTCTCCTGCCTGCCCACAAAGACCCAAGAAGGGTCCCCCAGCCCTGACCTGGGACTAACCCTGGAGACCGGCTGGAGTGTCCATCCTAGCAATGATCCCCGGGGTCACTGTGGGTGGCTGCTGACTTGGGCTTCCCCACCCTCGGCCTAAGGATCCCCACGGGGCTTTCCGTCGCCAGGGTCCTGGGGGCCTGCAGCCCGAACCTGGTATGGCCCTGCTCACAGAGCCTTCCTATTCCACCACTGTGACCGCTGGGGACAGTGGGTGACGTCCTGCGGAGGAGGTGCCAACCCACCTGACCCCTCTGTGGGAGCGGACCTGTCTCTTCATCCTCAAGGGGCTACTGCCCCATTGGGGCCTCTGTCCATCCAGTGGGGGTCTTGCTGGCAGCGGCCCCCCAGGGGTGGGAAGCTCACACCTGGCAACTTGCAAACACACGGCAGACTCAGGGGGCTGGAGACGCTGCCAGCACGGATGGGCCGCACTCAGCACTGGCCTCCTCGGTCTTCCTGGCTGTGGGCCCATCACCCGCCTCTGCCTCGTCTCCCCGAGTGCATGTCCATGTCCAAGTTTGTCCTTTCACAAGGTCACCAGTCCCCTGGGGTAGGAGCCCCCCGTCCACTGACCGCATCCTCAGCAATTACACCAGGTGCGACCCTGTCTCCAAGCATGGTCACGTCTGAGGTCCTGGTGGGGGGACTTCAGTGTATCAGTTTGGGGGCCTTGGTGGTTGCCGAGAGGGTTAGCTATGCCAGGGGTGGTACGCAGAACCAGCCCGTGCACCGTGCGGCTCACGGCAACGTGGCGGGCGGGCCGCAGGGCCAGCAGAGCTCCCGAGCACCCACCACAGATAGCGGCAGGGCATTGTCCTCGGCCTCTGCAGGCCACCTCTCTCCTCTGCCACCCAGCCCTGTGTCTCTGAGGAGGCTGACCTGTGGGGACACCTCTCTGCAGTGTTGCCCTCGGGTCTCCTGTGGGGTTTGACTCAGGAGGCCAGAGGGCAGGAGACGCTGCCACATCCTCCAACCACCAGGCCGGGGGAGGCCACCACCGTGGCTATGTCCCCACGCCCTCAGCCCTGCCCTCCCTGTAAGTGGCTGGCCACAGCCTCTGCCCAGCGCCCACATGCCGGGCCATCTCTTTCCTGCCAGGACTCCGAGTGCCACAGTGGGGTTGCAGGTCTGGATGAGCCCTGTCCTTCCCCTTGACAGGGCTGACAGGGCAGGCGGGGTGGGAGCTGCTGGGGGGGGGGACCCCGCTGCCCCGAAGCGCTCCGAGAGGCCCCCTTGGCGGGAAGGGGCTGGGCTCTGTCCTTGAGAACTTCTGCCTCCACAGTCACATGACCCCTTAGTCCACGGCACACGAGGATGCTCCCACCTGGGGGCACACGGGCTGCTCTCGGGGCACACGCCTCTCCCGCGCGTTCGCTGGCTGCGGGGAGGTGGCCAAGGCGTGCAGGGCGTCTGTCTCCGTTCAGGGGCTCTGCCAGGGGCAGCCCTCACGCTGCCACCCGGGGATCTTCCCGGCGTGTGGCTCTCATAGATGTCATTACCGTCTGGAGTCTGATATTCAGGCAGCTTTGCTCCCGGGCATCAGCCTGCGCCCTCGTAATGTCATGAGGGGTGAGACGGGGGAGTCTCACAGCAGTGATTGTGGAACAGGTGCCATTTAGGCAGGGGTGGCCCCGACCCCGGCCTCACCGGACAGGGAGCAAGGGTGCAGCCGGCGGAGTTCAGCCGGGTGCCCCCCATGCCCTACCCACTGAGGCTGCTACAAATCTTCGAGAGGGGCCTGAGGCCGTCCCAGAAGGACTCGGGGGTGGGCCGCCGCCCCCGGGACAGCAGACCTATGTCTGAGCTGCCTGGGACCGAGCTGTGTCTGCCAAGGCCCTAGTGTGCCATGTCACCCTGAGGCCGTGGGACAGCAGACAGGTTGGGTTGAGTGTCCAGCCTGGCCCCACACAGGCCCCTGTGTCACTGTAGCTGGGCTCCTTTTCTGTTCAAGTCTGTGAAATGGGTTTGATCAGAAAATCTTCCCCAACACTGAGGTCACACCTGGAGTCGGAGGAGCGGGTCTGAGACGCCACCGCGGCATCGACTCAGCCTTCGATGTCCTGGAAAGGTGCAGTCTGCGGTGACAGCGAGACCAGGGGCTGTGGGTGGGGCGAGTGGGGGAGAGGCAAGTAGCGGAGAGCTTTGGCAGGGGCACGTGTTTCTATATTTGTCCAAACCCACGGAACGGGCAGCCCAAGAGGGTCCCTAACGTAAAGCAGGAACCCTGGGTGGCAATGACCCGTCAGCGCAGGTCACCGGCAGCATAACCGTGCCCTCTGTAGGGATGTTGGCAGTGGGGAGGCTGTGCGTGGGGCGGGGGTGGGGGTGGGGAAAGGCAGTTTGCTCAATTGCTCTGAAAAATAAAGTTCACTAAAAAAAGAAACACCTTGTCAGGGGCTGGTGAGGCCTGAGGGACGAGGTGGGCAGGTCACACAGAGCACCTGGCAGGACCCAGGAGGCAGGCAGGACGGGGACGCAGCCCCCGGGGTCCATCGGGAAGCTAACAGGGCCAAGGCGCCGTTCAGATCTGCAGGCAGGTCGTGGTGGGTGGGAGGGTGGCAGGGCCCCCCGCCCCAACCCGGAGGTCCCCCTGCACTCTGCTGGGGGATAGTCTGCCGCAGGGACTCCCCAGGGGCCCCGCGCCTGGCGGGTCTCAGAATTGAGTGTGGAATCTTTGTTAGCGGCAGACATACATCTTTTAAATTATAAATTGATACATAGTTAATTCAAGAACAGAACTCTCCTGAATATTTCATGCTGCCCACGCACCGCGCCCTCGGCCTGCGTGCTGGTGGAGCAGCTGCAAAGAGCCGAACCCCCATGAGGGCGGCTGCGGGCTCGCACGGGGTGGGTGCGTGTCCCCCGCCCTCGTCTGGGGCCACGCTGGCATCGCTGTGATGCCTGTGAGGTGACCCTGGAAGCTGTCGTCTTGTCCGGCATAAATCACTGCCGTCAGACGAGAGACGTCCTGGGCTGTCTGACCCAGCAAGCGCCAGCCGAGGACCACGTGTGGCCCCAGGGACGAGAACAGCTCTGGGTTCAGGGAGCCGGTGTCGGGGTTGGCCTGCTCCCTGGTCCCCACGAGCCACGTGGCCGGGGCTCACCTCCTGACCTCTGGCCCCTTGTCAGGCTGCGTCCCAGGCCCTGTGTGGCTTCCGTGCTTGGAGAGTGAGCGCGTGTCTTGTGGCTGCCGCGGCTGAGGCTGTGCCGGCAGCCACAGTTGCCCTGGGGTCTGCTGCCCGGCTGTGTTTTTGGAGCCAGTACTGGCTGAAGCTCCAGCCCGGGGTGCTGGCCTGCAATGCCCCATTGTGAGTCCTGGCATGCACCTGGCGCTGTGGAGGGGCCCTGGGTGAAGTTTGGGTGGACTTGGTGATTTTATCTAGAAGGCCGGAGAAGCTGGGCCTCTCCTGACCACGCCCACCAAGCCCTCTTGGCTGCGTGGTTCTGGGTGGTGGGCGAGCAGTGGGCACCTGTGATGAAGGGGTCTATTTGCTCACACGCTCGTTTGGTTGTCTGAGGTCCTCACCAGGCTGGGAGGCCCCGGGGTGGGCCTGGCCAGTGACCAGAATGCTGTGGGTGATGGCACCCCAGGCCAGCAGAGGGGTGGGTGGAGGGCTGTGCTCTGCAGAGGATGGTGCTGGAAGTCGGCTTTCTGTCCAGTCAACACCCCAGCAGCCACAGATATGGGTGGGCTCAGGTACAGGGCCCCGGACAGCGTGCTCCCAAGTGGCCTGTGCTGCCCACCCCTCAGCTGGCACTGGCTGCTTGAGACAGGGGTGAGGGGTGAAGGGAAGCTTGGGGGCTTCCGGTGAGCAGAGCGGCCTCTCCTGGCGGACTGGCCCGAGGCGGCCAGAGTGGCGTCCGCCCACCTGGGCGTGGCGGGCCATGGCTCAGTTGCTGAGGTGGGGGAGCATCGGCCCAGGTCGGGGAGGGACAGCTGGCCCAGGCCACCGCTTCGCTACCAGACCCCCTGCTCTGCCCCACACCCCAGAAAACCACTCCCGAGGGGCATGCCCCTGGGGTCCCAGGACACCTGACCCCAGGAGGAACTCTCAGGGAGCTGGGTTGCTGCTGTATGCAGTAGGCACCGCATTACTGCTCCATGTGGCTCCTCTAGGACACTGCACACCCAGGGGGACTCTGGTGCCCAGTGCTCCAGGCTGGCGGACATGGCTCCACGGGGACTCGGGTCTCTGAGTGTCGAGATCTGGGGGTGTGGTGGGGGGGCCTCTGAGCAGGTGTGTGCCCAGAGGAGCCCATGAGGCCACTCCTACTGTCTCTCCTGAGGTTGGCTCCGCCCCTTGTCCCTGTGGCCAGTGTGGACCTGAGTCGGTGGGAGAGGGGACGGCTGTGCAGCAGATCCCACCCTCTCTGGGGAAGGGAGGCAGGCACCCTGGGGAGCCTTCCACTCCCAGAGACCCACAGAGGGGGCCGGGGACCAGGTGGCCAGAGGCTCAGGGACCTGCAAGGCCAAGAAGGACTGCCCCATGGGGACCTGCTGCGCCCCCAGAGCAGAGGGCGTCCCTTCCCAGCGTCGCCGGCCTCGCATGCGTGTCCCCAGCAGCCCGGCCTCTGCAGCCTGTTAGCCCTGCTGACAGCGGCTGTGGCTGTGACAGTAGATTAATATCTCTTTAATCAGCCAAAATGAACATGGCGTGCCGGTGACAGTCCAATTTTCTGCTGACAGATTGTGGCCCATCCAGGCCCAGCGCTCAGCTGATTTTTATTTCTGCCGGAGATAATTCAGCGTGGGAGGACCAGCCACCATCAGCCTGGCCGCCGCCGCCCCGCTCAATAAATCTCACCGCCAAGGCGTTTCTCAGGCACCTGTCAGGCGGCCGCCGGGGACTGAATGAGCCTCCACAGGCCGGTGGCATTTAGGGGCCGTCACAGAGCCGGGGGTTACGCATCTCCGCAGCCGACTCTGGGCCTGGACGCGCCTTTCCCTGTGAGTGGGGCACAGGTGTCCCTGAGGTCACAGGGATGGGAGGGGCTGAGGGGGTGCGCAGTGTATGTGCGTGCATCCATGTGCACATGGGTGTATGAGGTGTGCACGTGTGTGCAATGTGTGTGCATCCATGTGCACATGAGTGTGTGAGGGTGTGGGGTGTGCATGCGTGTGCAGTATGTGCCTGTGCATGAGCTTCGTGGGACCCTGGCCGCCTCTCTGGGGCTGTGGGAAACCCCTTCTCTCTCCTGTTCTGTGGGGGGTGGACAGTAACCCTGTCCCACTAGTGTCCAGTGAGGTGCCAGGTGGAGGCTGGCTCACAGCTGCCACTGGCCAGATGACCCCGTGGGTGAGACTGGCAGCCCCCAGAGTGGCTGGCTGGCCCAGGTCACGGACTCCTTTGAGGGCTCTGGGTGCTGCTGGGTGCTGCTGGGCACATCTTTCACACCTGGTCGTGCCACTGGTATAGCCTCTCACCCACTGGCCTCTGCCTGTAGGTGGCCGGGTGCACCCAGCCTGCTGGCAGCCCTTCCTGGGAGGCCCCGTCCCAGAAGCTGCACCCCACCCAGCTTCACCTCAGACCAGGGACAGCTCCAAGTCCAGGCTCTGAGAGCCGCCTGGTGTGCTGCGGCTGCCCAGACTCCAGCCCTCATCAGGGACTGCTCACCTGGGCCAGCTCTGCCTGTTCCCTCATGGGCTGGGGACCTTGCTTCCTGGCTCACTCTGCTCCGCCCCATCCTCCCAGCAGCCCCTCTGGCTGAGCCAAAGTGGGGAGCTGCTGGGGCTCAGCTGTTGCTGGGCTGCCTCGGTCATTCCCAGGCAGACAGTCCCTGGGCTGCTGCCTCCGACTGGTCACTGACCTAGATGCACTCACAGCCTGGTGAGGAGAGGACAGAAGGAGTGAACTGCTGGCCCCTGGGGGCACGGGGGTGCAGCTGGCTCACCCTGGCCCCTTCTGTGTCCGGGGCAGACATCACCGATCACACGTGGGGCTGCTGCTCTTTACCGAGCCGGGCTGCTCCAGCCACAGCATGGAGCCTCTCCAGGGCTGGGTCCTGCAGGGAACCTGCCCCAAGCCCATCCTTCCCAGGCCAACCCTGTCAAAAGCACAGAGCCAGCCTGGACGAGGGCCCCCGCCCCCGCAGGCGCACCGTCCAGCTGTGCCCAGGCCCCCAGTGTGATGTGTGCACGTCATCTGCTCCCTGGAGGACGGCATTGCAGCACCAGGCTGGGCCCCTGTGCCCCTCCCACCGCCATCTCTCCAGGCGTGACCTCTCACCCCAGAGGGGTCATGGGCCAGGGACAAGGGGCCCCATGATGGCCTTTCTGGCTTTCTACTCCCTTGATTTCCCTGAGATTGGAGAGTCGCTGTCACCCTCACAAGGCCACCAACAGACACAGGGTCAGTCTGAGGGCAGCCAGTCTCCGCTTGGAGCTCCCGGGGCAGGGGAGTCATCTGGGGCCTGCTGGACCCTCTGAGCCTCCTGAGCTCTTGGGGACAACTCCAGGCACTGGCCATACCTCACCCCCAACAAAACCAGCCGCCTGGGACCCCGCCCTCCTCGGCAAGGCACTTGGCAGGCCCGCCCAGGGGTGCCGACCCCGACCAGACCCGGCAGGATGGAACCCAGGATGCGGAGCCCTCCACTGCCCCCGGCCCCGAGGGTGAGAGCAGGGACAAAGGGGAGGAGCACTGGGGCAGCTGTCACAGGAGCTGGGTCCTTGGACCCATGCGCCTCTCTCGACTGTCCCCTGCACAGGCTGCCACTGGATGGAAGGTTCTGGAAGCGAGAGGACATAATTTCCACTGCAGCTGTGGTCCCTGGGGCAGGAGCAGACACCTGAGGCTTGGTTCCAAGGGGCAGGGTGATGCGCCAGCGGCCGGCATCTGGTGCGATCTCGGCCTCCTCCTGCCCATGGCTGGTGGTGCCTCCCCAGCTGTCCCCAGTGGGGTGTCCCCAGGTCAGCCGGACCCCACCCTGCATTTGTGCCCCCTCAAGGGACGTCCTCCAGGGAGGTCTCACCATCTCTCCAGGAGCACTGGGCCCATTTCCTGTTCCAGCCTGTCTGCTTGGCCTGTCCCCTGAGGCGGGTGGCTCGGTGGCCCGAGGAGCATGGGCAGTGGGGGGCCATGCTGTCCCCTTTATCCTGGGCCGGGCAGTGATTCCCAGGGAAGCCTGGCACTGCCCGCCCTGCCCTCTGCTGAGCAGACAGCCTCTGAGGGAGACAGAGACCAGGCCTGGACCCTTGTCCCTGCCACAAAGGGCCCGGTGCTGGTGCAGCCTCCAGGCAGGTGTGGGGCTGTGGGGCTGGGGGGACCCCTGGGGCTGGTACCTCAGGGCCAGGCGGTGCTTCCTTAGAGCCCCAGATGTGGTCCCAGGGTGGGCCCCGGCAGGGACAGCCACTCCCTGGAGGGCTGGCAGGTGGCCCAGGGCATGACCTGAGTCCACAGGATGGGGAGAGACGGTGGGAACAGGCATGCCGTTGTGTCCACAGTACCCGAATCCAAACTTGAGTCTTCCCCGCACATTTCAGTGGGTCTGCTCTAGGGTCTGGGGGAAGGTGCTTACGGAGTCGAAGTCCTGGTCTGGGGGGCGGAAGGCAGCCTCCAGACCTGTGTTCGTGGTGCTGCCCGAGAGGGGTCCCAACGCCCAGCCGGGCCGCAGCAGCTGGAAGCTTTCCAAGTCTGGGGGTGGCCCCTTTGTGACCATGTCTCTGCCACACTACCGGCCTGTGGCCCGAGGGACAGCCTGCAGAGGCCAGGGCCTGTTTTCCCCAGCATGACATGTTCACACATGCACACACGTGCACACTATACATGCACACATGTATGCAACACAGCTGCCTGATGCACAGGCACGCTCACTGGTGCCTGGAGGCACACACAGTTGCCTGCGTGCTTTTGAAGAGCTTGCCCTGGGCGGTCCAGCCCTCAGACAGCACGGCACTGGGGTCTCTGGGGGCCATCTGCCACCCCCCCAGGCAGGACAACCCTGGTGGGCCAGCCTTGGGGTGCCCGTGGGTGTCAGGCTGCAGCCCATGCAGTTCAGTGTGGCTGCGACCTGTGGGGAGAACCCACGGCGTGTGTTCACGCCAAAGCCCTGCTCCTGGTGGGCACGTGGCTGTCCCTCCTGTACCTGTCTGTGGCTCTCACCTGTCCTTGTGCACACCTGTGCTCAGACACCCCAGCGTGGTGCCCAGACCGGGGCCCCTCCAGGCAGGTGGGCAGCTGGCCTGGGGCTCCGGCCCAAGTCCGCCAGGCGTTGCAGTTCTGAGTCCCCCCACCCGGGGCGCTCCACCGGCTGCGCCAGACCCGGGATCTGAGGCCTCCCGTCCCTGGGTGGGTCCTGACCCCCAGGGCTGCCCCGCTCCATCCCGCCGGCCTGCGCCTGGCAGCTGACAGGCTGGCATTTCCCCTCCTGTCGTTCTGTTTTCTCCCTGTCACGTCGACAAGCACGGCCGTACTCCTGACAGACGGAAATATCAGCCTCGGTCCAGGGCAAAGCAGCTTTAAACTTTAACGAGAGGCGCTAATGGAAATCCAATGTAAGGCTCCCCTCCAGACGTGGGGTTTCTGTTTTATCAGAGGAAAAGCCCCTAAATAATAAATACACTACGTGTGTTTCAGTTTTTACATGCGTGAATATTTAAAACATGCAAAAATGTGGAAGATGCATTTGCTGGGAACAAAAGGAAACACTTATTTAACCCCAAAATGAGCAAGTAAAAGAGGTGCGGGCAGGAGATGGGGAAAACAGAGCAGATGCAGACATGACGGGGGCTGGGGCCAGGGCAGTGAGTGTGGGTCGGAGTGCTGGCTGGCTGCAGGGTCTGTCCAGCTGTGGGGTCTCTCCAGCCATGGGGTCTGTCTGGCCACGGGGTCTGTCCGGCCTCGGGGTCTGCTCGGCCGGCTGCGGGGTCTGTCTGGCTGTGGGGTCTCTCCAGCCATGCCCCACAGAAGGCTCAGCCCCTGTCCCCCAGCCTGGGCTCTCTTCTGTTCACTATCTACTGACCTGCCGTTTGCAGACTCCGGAAGTACCCCCCATACTCCTGCCCACTTTTCTCTGTCCTGTCCCTGTCATTTCGTGTGTCTGTGGCCCTCCAGCACCTGGCTGCATGAGCTTCCCGGGGCTGCTGGGACAATGACCCACAGTTGGGGCTTGAAACCAGCGACAGGAGCCCCCTCTGAGCTGTGGAGCCGGGAAGTCCGAGGTCCGGCTGCGGTCTTTCTGGAGGCGCTGGGGGAGGCTTCTTTTTGCCCCTTCCGGCTTCTGGGGGCGCCAGGCGTCCCTGGGCCTGTGGCTGCGTCCCCCCAGTCCCTGCCTCTGTGGCCCCAAGGCCTCCCTGGGTCTCTGTCTCCTCTTACTAGGACACGGGTCGTGCCGGATGAGACCCATCTGATGCCCGCATCTCGACCCTGTCACCCCTGCAAACACCGTTTCCATGTAAGGTCACGCTCACGGGCCCCGGGGGTCAGCACTTGGGGGTGTCTTTCTTGGGGGACACAATTCAACCCACAGCGAACATAAACCCTCCTGGGGACTCTCGGGGCAGGGTGGCCAAGGCCTGGGGATGCTGCGGGGTCGGACAGCGGAGGCCTCTGGGGTACCTGCGAGGGACCACTCCTGGCCTCACACCAGCTGTGGCTCCTCACTCGGAGGGCCCACATTGGCCTCTCAGGGTGGGGGCGGGGCAGTTGCCAGGCCTTAGGCAATTTGGGGAATCTGTTTTCCAAAGCTCGCTCTGCCTTTAGCGCCTCGGTCATGTCCATCAGGCCTGGAGGAGTGGTGCCCCCTTGCAGGGCCCCTGTCCCCACATCTGCAAGGACGTTTTGGACAGACCAACGAGCACTTTGGCGTTCCTCTTAGCGCCTGGTTCTCGGCGTACCTGAGAGCAGGTGGGGGCGAGCTGGAGCGGACGCCCTGGGGAGTGGCAGGTATTCCAGATCCTGCTTCTCAGCTGGTAATGGCGGGCAGAGCCAGGGGCAGGGCACAGGCTGAGGGAGGGCGGACTTGCAAACAGACCTATTTCGTGAAATTAATGTGGACTTTGTCCTTCTCGGTGGCATTTTGTAGAGCTTTCTAGGGAAGGTTCAGGAGGAATTGGTGTTTCCAGGGCACGGTCTGGCTCCTGTTCCCACGGTTCAAATAAAACTCTGCCTTCGAGGGCCCCTCCCGGATAGTCCCTGTCCTGTGTCCTGTGGGCCAGAAAGAGACTCCCCCGGAGGGGCTGAGCAGCAGAGGGGGCCCTTGGCCCTTGCTCTGCTCCTGGTCGGTGCCCCGCTCACCTGGGCCTGTGTACCTGGTACCCTGCTCTGCTCCATCCCCCCCACATCGTGGGAACCCGGCGTGGCTCCTAATGACACTTCCTTGGCTCGCTGCGCGCATGGCTCCGGAGGGACCGCTGAATTATTCACGGCCCGGCCGCCCAGGATGCAGAGGCGGAGAGGCTCCGAGTCCGGCGGAGGGATTCTCGGGTTGGTGCATTAATGTTTAACCGCCTTTCAGACCGCCAGGTGGGTTGCTCCGGAGGGACTGTGTGTTTCGGGTCTGGTGACTCAGGATGGCCTGGGGGCCTCCTTGGACCGAGCGGGTCCCAGGCTCCTGGATGGGAAACTTTCCAGGCCTGGAAGCCATGTGGTCGGCCGGGGTGGGAATTTGCACCAGGCCCGCAGCCCAGGCCGGGACGCCGTCCGGGGTTATCGCATTTGCTCCCGTTCCCCCAGGATGTCGGCGTGGGGGGCAGCCGAGGAGGGACGCTGCCGGTGTCTGGTGGGGAAACCGAGGCGGCTCCAGCCAGAGATGCCTCCTCCAGGGGCTTCCTTCAGAAAGCTGCCTGGGGCCCAAGGGGGGCCCTCGCAGGGCCGTGCGCGCCCAGGCAGGGAGGCCGGCGTCCTAAGTGGTTCCTGGTGCGGCGGCCGCCGAAGCTCGGGAACGCGGCCGCGGCAGGCCCAGACCGTTCTCATTATGGCCAGATAGACCCGGTGAAATTGTAACACTAACAACATCATTTATTTCAGCAGCATCGGGGCAGAGCGACTTTACAACAGTGTTTTACACGCTACATGTGCGCCATAAATATTTCCATAAAAACATGCATTAAAGTGTAAAAGTGGGCCCCCAAATATCCAAAGTCGGGAGGGAGAAAACCCACAGCAAAGCCCCGGCCGGCGGCGAGGCGTGAGCAGCTGCGGAGGGGCCTCCCCGCCGGCGGGGGAACTGAGGGCGCAGCATGCGTTCCCCGCCCCCGGCCTGCCTTGGCTGTGCCAGGGGCTGTGTCCCTGGCCCTCCCCTCGATCAGTGTCTGAGGACAGGGTCCCCTCTCTGGGCTAACACCCTGGGGGGTCTGTCGACTTCTGCTCACAGCCGTGTCTGCTCCGACCTGGACCACACGTCTCCCAGTCCAGCCCTTTCCAGCCAAGCCCACCACCATGGTGGATCCGTGTGGCAGGGCAGGGGTCCCCCCACCCTTCACCTGGGCCCTCTTTGCTGCATCTGTGCCAGGCTCTGCTCTACCAGCTGTAAACAGCTAGGAACCTATCTATACTCCACAGGTGCCTTCAGGTGAGGTCAGCCCAGAGAGGGTTAGCAACTTGCCCAAGGTCACACAGCAGCAATTGGAGGAGTTGGGATTTGAACCCTGCTGCCTGGCTCCAGATCCCTGAGGCTTCCATATTGCCAGAGGTGTGGCCTCTCCCAGCCCAGCTCCAACCAGCTCTGACCACATCAGGCCTGGCTGTCGCCCATCCCCCACTGGCCTCCCTGAGATGCTCTGAGCCAGAACCCTTCTCTCTGACCACCCCTGATGCGGGGCTCCTTCCGTTTGCAGGGGCTGCACCCCCTCGGTCATTGCTGCCCCTCCAGGCAGGGAGACCCTGGCTGTGCCTCTGGTGGTCTCTCCCTGGCTCCAGGACTTGCTGCAGGCTTGGGTGCTGGGGGGGGGGGGCACCCTGGTGTCCAGGACATGTGCCTCCCCCTTACCTGTGCTTGTTCTGGTGAATTTGATGAGGGGAACTGTCCACACAGCACCCTGGGCAGAGCCTCTGGGCACCCACCGCCCTGGTCTTACTGCCCAGCCTCAGTCCTGGGACCGGCTCCCCCTGCCCCTGCCTCTTCTCCGCCGGGGCTACCAGCGAGGCCCAGCTGCCTTTAACCCCAGGCACCTACCTTGGCCCCTCCCCTTCTCTCTGCTGGCTGGTGGCTCCTGTCCTCAGCTCCAGGACACTTCCCTGAACATTCTAGAGGCCACGCCTGCCCAGCAAGCTCACTGGTGACACAGGCTAGATACTTGTTGGGGGTGGGGTGGGGGTCACTGGGGGAAGGAGAGCCGAGCCCCCTCCCTGAGTCTTCATGCTGGAGCCCAAGGCAGGAGCAGGGCAGCCAGGCACAGGGTGGGGTGGGTCGCATGCTAAGGAGGTCTGAGGATGGGGAGCGGGGACGAGGGACGGGAGGCCGGGGCGGGTCCCACAAGCTTGCCGAGCTCACCAACTCCTGGAGGTCGATGGAGACTCCAAACAACTTAGAAATAGGACTGAAGTGGAGGGAACACTGGGCGGTACCCGTGCGCCCACCCCTGCACCGTTCCTGAGCGGCAGCTTCTGATCAAGCCTGTGTGTGACCCAGCTCACCCAGGTCGGGGGGCGTCCCCGCACAGAAGCTTGGGCTGACACTGCAACCTCACAGAGCTGAGCTGAGCTAAGAGCTCAGAGCCCAGGAGGGAATTCAGGGTGAAGGCTGCTCTGCTGTGAGGCACCTTCCCTCCCCAAGCCTGTTGGCCCCAGATCTCTGGGGCCAAGCCAGGCGCCTGGAGCCCCCTGGTGGTGCACGGCTGCCACTGCAGTGGCCCGTCCCACCCGCACTGGGTCTGTAAGGGGACCTGCCTTCCCTGGCGTCCTGGGACTTGAGAGTGGGCCCAGGCCGGGGCCCAGGCAGGGCGGCCAGATCTAACAAGGAAGCTCCAGTTAAATTTGAATTCAAGCCAACAGCAAGTCATGTTTTAACGTAGTGTGTCCTAGGCAGTATTTTGGACTCACTAAAGCTCCATCGCCGGTCTGAGGTTCAGATGCAGGGCGCCCTGGGTTTTACTTGGAAACAAAGTCAGAGGATGTCGTGGGAGGAAGGGAAGAAAGACACGGGGGGCCGGCCCCGGGGTGCCCGTGAGCCGAGGGTGGCCCTGGGGCCAGATCACACCTGGGCAAAATGTATGTTCAACTGAGCAAGGCGGTGTCCGATGTCTGCCCCAGCAAGTCTGCTGAGAGGGATAGCCCCTCTCGGGGTGGGGGGGAGGCCTGGGGGCCTCGTCACCCCCACTCTGCTCACCCCTCGGGGCCTTGCAGCGGTTCCTCCGAGCTGCAACCAACCGCCCAGTCCCGACCCCGGTGGTCAGAGAGCCCACGTGCCCCATGGCTTCCCATGGTGGCTCTGGAATTCAGCACTGAGTCCAAGGCCACCTGCCCCTGTCACTCCATGGCCCAGGGCTGGGGATGTGGCCGGACCTCTGAGTCTTCCTCCATACAGGGTGACGACGGTGGCCCCACAGCACAGGGAGACTGAGTGGGTTGTGGTGTCACCGAGGTGGTCCTTCCTTCCCAGGCACTGTGACCTGGGCTGGGAGGAGTCCTGGCAGGCCCTTCCCCCCACTAGACGTGGGACCGCCCCTGTGACAGCATCTGGGGCATCCCTGAAGTCAGCATTGTCCTTGAGGTTAGGCCCCCCTTTCTCTGTTCTTTCTTTGGGGCAGAGGGCCGTGGGAACTGAGAGGGGGACCGAGGGCCTCGTCATGGGGCCAGGGAGGAGGGGCCCCTGGGTAGACATTCAGGCAGGCCCAGCTGTCCTTGGTGTCCCCGACCCGGGGCCAGCTGTCCTCTGGGATGCCTCTCTCCTGCCCCCACGGATGCTGACAGGCCTGGCTGCAATGTCCCCACTCCTAGGAAGCTATCCCAGGGCTAGCCCCTCCTGTACACAGCCAGAAGGACGCTTGTCCCCTCCTAGTCTCAAAGCCCTTGTCACTCTCCACCTGACATCCTGATGGCCATGGAGGCCCTAAGGCTGTGAGTAGAGCGGTCAGGAGAGAGTCATCCCTTGGGACATCCCCCGGGACCCTGTGGGCACTCGACTTTGCCCGTGGGATTAAGTTACCGATCTGGAGATGGGAGGGTCCCCTGGGTGGTCCAGTGTCAACCACATGGTCCTTCTAAGAGGCAGGCGGGGGTCAGAGGAGATGACTCAGAGGTCAGAGTGACAAGGACACCAGCCAAGGAATGCAGGTGCCTCTCGGCCCTGGGTGGGGGGAGGCGCTCATGTCCAGGAGAAATGCAGCCACCCCCACCCCAGGCTGAGTGGCTTCAGCTGAGCCCTGGCCCCTCCTCTCGCAGGAGGTGACCCTGGGTCTCTGTTTCACTGCTCTGGGCCTTCGTTTGCTCATCTGTTGGGCCCTTGTCCCCACAACCGTGCAGGTGAGGAGACAAGACACACTGAACCCTGTCGTGCCTCGGGGGCAGCTTTCTGTGGACCCCAGATTTTTCTGTCCAACCAGGAGCCTGCACTTCTAGGGCAGGAAAGGCTGCGCGAGACCTGATGTCATACTTGTGACTTAGGGAGCTATCTGATGCCCTTTGCCCGGGATGGGTTAATGGCTGAGTGTGGTTATAAATGGAGCCTGGGGTTATGTCTGGAGTGTAAAAGTGCTCGTGGGACTGGATCTCACACTCACATCTTTATTTCTTTTATTTGGGGGCGGTGAGAGGAGCTGCATTTCCTTCCTATGGAGCTCCCTGACCCCCCACACCCGGCCCCTGGGGACGGCTGGCTGCACGGAACCGTGTCCCAGAACAAGTACCTGCCGAGAGCCCAGGGGAATTCTCCGCTTGCGGGGGTTTCCAGGCTGAGCTGCAGCTCCTGCCCCCTTCCCACTGTGAGGTCTTGAGGCCCCCAGGGCGCCCCTCCCTTGGGTGCGGGAAACAGGGTGGGGGAGGCTGATCCCTCCTGGGGGCCTCGGCGGGGAGGTCCTGCCCCAAGGATGTCACCGCTGTCTCCTGGTGTCAGTGTGGCAGCTTCCCAGGATGGTCTGTGGTCGGGCACAAAGCCCTGTTCTTAGAGAATGGGTGGCGGGCTTGGGGCACTCCCTCTGCGGGGATGATCAGAGGAAGCGGCTGGCTGATCCCCGACTCGGGTGGCTTCTGAGCAGCCCTCCCTCGCAGGGGCAGTGGGACATCCTGGGGGCGAGCAGGTGTGGCCTGTGACCACAGGCCCTCGGGGACATGGGGCCTCGCATCCTGCCCCACCCAGTGGTGGCCACTGTGCGGTGGGAGCCCGGCCCTCTGCCCAGGGGGAAAAGCAGGCTTTCCTCTTGTATTATTTCAGCCTCCAAAACTGAGCACCGGGATACCCTGAGAAGGACAGACCCCGTTCCAGGGGTGGGGGAGGCCAACCTTAACCTCGGGGTTCCCTTCCAAACAGCAAGAACTTGCTCCATCATTCCCAGCGGTCCCGGGTGACCACGAGCTGTCGCATCCCTTCCATTTGAAAAGAGGACCCAGAGCATGGGGGACCCAGGCTCCCCCATTCCTGCCCCTTTTAGGGAGACTCACTCTGTGTTGGTGTAAGGTCGTCGGCTTCGTAATTTACAACAGTGACCGCCACCCACGAGGATGCCGCCCACGGTCCCGGGGCCTCAGGGCGTCCACAGCAATGAGAGTGGTGAGCGGCTGGGGCCGGATGGCGCTGGGAGCCCCCGCACCCCCAGGGTCAGGCAATTCGCCACGCCGTGTAAACCCTCTCGGGCCCTCACATTTCCCAGATTGTTTGACAGCGAAGCTGGTGTCAATGTTATGCTTTGAAGCATTTAAGAAACAGCAGTTCACGGTCTCAGATCTTTATGGGCTGGAAGACCAAACCCTCCGTGCTGCCGGCCGGATTGATGTTTGAGATTCAGGAGAAAGCCCGTCCTGTTCCAACGGGAGAGCACAGCCTGAGAGCTGCGTCGGGTTTCACAGCCCCCGCCCCCCTCCCCGAGGAAATGTGCTCGAACTCTCGGGCGAGGAGTCAAAATACACAGAAACAGGATATTTTTAGACAAGCGCATTTGGAATAAAATCGCCCGCCACGGCGCTCACGGAGGGCCTCCGGGAAGTGGGTGCAGCTGCGTCTCCCTCGGGTCCTCTGAGGGCTGGCGCCCAGCTTGCCCACCTGGTCCACTGCCCAGCGACTCAATGTCCTCCTGGCCGCGGGGCCCGGGAGACAGGCTTCCCCTTGCCACAGGCCACCTGCTTCCCGGCGTGTGCTCGGGAGCCTGGGCACGTGCGTGCACGTGTGACCGGGTCTGGGAGGTGCGTGCATAGCCCTGTCTGCGTTGTGAGTGGTGTGCGGGGGTGGGGGGGGGCCCAGGTAGGGCCTGCTGGCTTGCTCAGGGTGGAGGGACGGGGACCCTGGTGGGGTGCTCCTGCGCATGTGAGGCTCTGCAGGGCCGTGTGGTAGACATCACCGGAGCAGACACAGCACGATGGTCACAGAGAGCGGAGGCACGGACCCCTGAGCTGTTGTCACTCAGCCGCCGCTGTCTCAGTCACTGCTGTTATTAACTGGCAGACGCTGGGGGGCCAAGATGGAAGCACACCTCTCGGATCCACGCGGGCCTGGCCGTGTCCACGGGTATTCGGGAAATGATGGCAGAGCAGTTCCCACCCTGCCCCACACGTCGGTCCAGAATTCCGGCCAGTGCCTGTGTGGGCCGGCTGGGGCTCGGAGCAGGTGCCTGGGCTCCCCATTCGGCGCTCTGGGCCTTGGGTGCCTGGCTCCTGCTCAGAGCCCACGGCCAGCCAGCATCTGTCCTCGACTCAGGAAAGGCCTGGAATATCCCTGAGACTGGGTGCAGTTGGCCTTTGCATCTCTCCAGGACGGCTTGGGGCGGCCCCCAGCCAGCCAGCAGGCAGACCGTGTGTCTGTGATTGGCCGTCTGCTCCTCAGGTGGCTGGCCATTGGCCACCTGAATGGAGGCCACAGCCTGTAGCCCAGATGGGAGCCTTTGTACCCAAACCCAAGCAGTGGGTCAACCACAGGGTGAGCCAGGGGTGGAGACCACAGTTCAAGCTGGGCGGGCGCTGGGGGAACATGTCTGGTGACCAGGGACTGGGAAGGTGACCCAGAGTAGGACTGCCAGCTGCATTTGGATTCAACGACATGACATATAGCTTTTCGGTAACCAGGAGCCCTCACGTGCTA
The DNA here is from genome assembly GCA_007922815.1 of Macrotus californicus. Taxonomy (NCBI): domain Eukaryota; kingdom Metazoa; phylum Chordata; class Mammalia; order Chiroptera; family Phyllostomidae; genus Macrotus; species Macrotus californicus. The sequence goes on from VMDR010000593.1 coordinate 23,471, forward strand.
GGTTGTCATAGCAACCACGATGGGGGCGGCTTAAACAGCAGACTTCATTCTGTCCGGTCCTGCAGGCAGAAAGTCTGAGACCTAGGTGTCACAGGACGGTGCCCCTCGAGGCCCCTCTCCTGGGCATGTGGATGGCCGCCTTCCTTCCTGTCCTCACGTGGTTGTCTCTCATGATCTCTTCTTACAAGGATGCCCCAGTGGCCTCACTTTAGCTGTGAAGACCCCCAATTCCTAACACAGTGACATTTGGAGGTCCTAAGTGTTGGAACTTCCCCAGGTTTTGGGGGGGTCACAATTCAACCGATACCAGTTTTCTTGGGCAATGTTTTGGCTACACATAGCCTGGAGAGTCACTCCTGGATGATCTCAGTTCAAACACCACTGTGCACGTGGTGTTCCCTTCGCTAAATCTGCCACCCCGCCTGCAGAGTTGGGTCCCCGCCCTCACTCCCAGTGGTGGCCCCGCTGGGACAGACCACGCCCTGGGGACTGCAGGCTGGGACTCGCAGAACCCTGGACGGACTAGGCCAGCAGGGGCCTTACTGGGGAGGGTAGACAGACCCCTTTGTCCCGGGGCAGCTGTAGTTGGCAAAGGAAAGGGTTGGCAAGTCTGCTGGTCCACTCTTGATCACATGCACGTGTGAACACATATGTACACACAAGCACACGTGGGCATACACTGGGGATCCAGGAGACGCCAGGAGGTTCTGAAGGTGCTAACGAGCTGCCCAAGGCCCTGAGGAGATGAGGCCTTGCAGGCCGGGTTTTGGATGGCTGATGCAGGAAGCGGGGCCCGGACGGCCTCTGGTTATGGCCGAGGAAGCGCACAGGGTGCCTGGGTCTCCACTTAAAAGGCAGCAAGATGAAGGGGGACAAGCGGGCAGCAGCCGGAGGCGTTTACAGTGTGGCCTCATCTCTGATGCTCCTCTTGGAGTATGCTGGCCTGGCCCAGCCTGGATCCCCGGTGGGACGGGGGTGGGGTGGGGCAGTGTGGGCCCCTTGGCTCTGTGCCTGTCCACGGAGGGGCCCTGACAGCCACACGTGTGGATGGAGCGTGGGGCTGTCCCCCAGCTGTGATGGCCCCCCTCCAGCCCCCGGCCAGGAGGTTGGGGAGTATCAATGCCAGAACCGTTTCCAACCGAAAACCTCCGATTTATTAACTCTGCTCCAGAAGCCGGAGCGTCTGTTATTTATGCTGCTTTGATCTAAAAAGCTGTTTGTTTACATTTTATTGCGTTATAAATCCCCAGTAAGCAGGCATGATATTTTTATGATGCCCAATAAGGGTTCTCTAGTGAGTGCGTCCGGGGTGGAGAAGGTCTTTATTGCCCTGCTACCGGGGTCTTCCCTCCTGGGTCCTGCGGATCCTCTGTCCACATGCGGCTCCCAGATGTGTCTCCCGCAGAACATCTGGGGTGGGGGGTGCTGGCTGCAGAGCGGGTGCTGCCGTGCTGTGCACAGGGGTCCTGTGGTGCCCGGCAGCCCCGTGCAGGCATGGCTGGTACACCAGTCAGTCACAAGCGGCTCCCGCACAAGGACCTCCTGTGACCATCCAGCCTTCGTGTGGCTCATGGTGGGGCCGTCCTTTCGGCTCTTGTGCAGGTGGGGAGCTCAAAAGCAGAGCCCGGCCAGCAGGAGGGGCTGCAGCAGGAGATGCTTGCCCTGTCTCCACTTGGGGGACGTTGGGCATGCGCTGGTGCTAGGGCTGTGGGCACAGTGGGGAGCAGGCTGCGCAGCCCTGGTACCCCGGAACGCACTGACCAGTGTGTGGGGCGCAGAGCAGCCTGAGGGTGGCCTGTGCTGATTTGGGGCCAGTGAAGACCTTGCAGAGACAGAACCCAGGACTGGCATTTGGAGGGTCAGTGGACTTTGTCCAGGCAGAGGGCAGAGTGTGGCAGAGACACCCAGGTGGGAGGGGTAGGGGACTGGGAGGGGAGAGGGCCCCTGAGGCTGGGAAGAAAAGGGTGTGGGCAGATCCCTCCTGGTCCTGATGGGAAGGTCTGGCCTTGCCTCTGTCCCCCAGCCCAGGTGGAAAGGGAAGCTCTAGAGCCCTGCCCTGCCCTTGCGCCCCCACCCCCCCACCAGTAAATCACTGTCCTTTTCCTGTTGACTCAGGGCGATGTGGCCAGTCCTCAGCAGGATGCTGTCATAGCAGGTCGCTGTCCCTGCTCATGGTCCCTAAACACAGGGCCCAGGTCTCCACCCTCTGACATGACCCTGAGCCTGAGGGTGCTTTTGGGGTAAAGTTCCCCCAAAGTGTGGCTGTCTCCTGCTGAGGAGACTGAGGCACGAAGTTCGCTATCCTGCCGGGTGGGTGCTGGTGGAGAGGCTCAGCCTCTGACATGGGTGGCCCTGGGCTTGGGCGGCAGCTGAGAAGGGCAAGGCTGTGGGTCCCTGCCATTCATTCTGCTGGACGAGACGGCTCCTGTGCAGGATCAGCTGGGAGGGTGTGTGGGTGTGAATGCGTGTGAGCGTGTGTGACCGTGTGTGAGTGTGTGTGTGGCGGCATGAGTGTGGGCTAGCCTGTGGGTGCAGCTGGCTGAGCAGAGACAGACCACACTTCCATGGCCTTGAGCCCTTGGTCAAATCAGAACAGGAAGGGGGCGCAGGGGAGGCGGAGAGCAGGTGCCAGGTGACAAGGGGGGGGCTGTGACATGGGAGGGAGACCTGGACAGGTGAGAGGGGACACCTGCCTGGATTCCAGGGGAGAACTTTCCAGGCCGAGGACTGGGGTAGGGGTGCAGAAGCACCGAGGGCCTGCTTAGAGACAGCGGTGCCACAAGGGCCAGGTGGCCATTCCTGGTCAAGGGGACCGGCATGGGGACCTGGAAGCTGCCTCTCAGCAGAGACCAGGGCCATGGCGGGCCCTTGCTGGCCTCTGGAGCCACGGGAGGCTTGCATGGCTGGGGCCCTTGGAGGTGGGAGTGGCAGGTGGCAGGTCTCCCTGGGGTTGCCATCTGAGGGTTTGGGGGAACGCAGTATGTTGTGCATCCACTGTTTTGGGGTTACGTGGAACAGTCACACGGCTCTAGCCATCTCTGTGCCGCATCAAGTCACCCTCATTTGTCTTGTCACCCCTGGCCCCTCCCTCCAGTGCCCGGCACCAGGCCGAGCCCCCAGGCTGGAGATGGCAGCTCTCTGGCCTGGAAAGGTTCTTGGGGTCCCCTGGGGCTCGCTCCCGCCGTGCACGGGTTTCCCAAGGCCACCCATGCTCCTGGGAACTCGGGGCACAGGTGGACCTGGTGTGGGTGCGGACCTGCTGTGTGTCTCAGCCGGGAGACCCTCGAAAGTCCCTTCCCTCCCCTGAGACTTGGGGCCCTCGCTCACTCACAGGCTCACGAGGACAAAACGGAGGTGCGAGGCCAGCAGAGGGTCTGGGACGCAGCAGGTGTCGGTTAAGGTCCGTTCTCTTCCTGCTGCCCCCTGCCCCCCACCTCTCCCGTTCTCAGAAATTCTACACAAAGGGCCATAAGTCATCGGATCCAAATGGAAACCCGCCCCTCTGGGATCTGGTCCCCTGATCCCCTCTGACACCCTCCGATGGCCGCAGTCCTGGAGCCGAGCGAGGCCTGGTCCCCATTCAGGACTCCGTGCAGTGGCTCTGGTCTGCATCCCACCTCCTGGCGTGAGGCCAAGCCCCGGTGAGCCCTGGAGGAAGGCTTTCCCCATCTTTAATGCGGGAAGATTTTCAGGTAGGAAAAGAAAGATAACCCGGTGCATTGGGTGAAAAAGAAAAGAGACAGGCGGGGGCCACACCTGTGCCTGTGACCTCCGGCCCAGAGCTGTTCGTGCTCACACTCATTCCCCCGGGCCCCTCTGGCCGCGGCTCTAACATGTCATCGGCGTTCAGGAAACTGGAACCTCAGAATAAGTATCAGATGAGTTGCTAATGTCGGAAAAAAAGCGAAAAACATGTTTAGGGTCTCTGCTTTATGGCCGCTCTTGAAGTCAGAATTTGCGACTGAAACCTGATGCGGCCCCGGCAGCGTGTCCTCGGTGGTGTCGGGGTAATTTAAAGCCCAGACGCCTTTGGCTGGGAGGCCTCCGACCAGCTGATCCCAGGCCGGCCTGTGGGGAGGAGCAGGGGCCGCTGCAGGCAGGCGGTGGGGCCCTGGGTCGCCGGCGCTCATGTCTGTCCTCATCCTCAGGACCAGGGCCACACTGCACGAGTCTGGTGACTTTCTGGGTGGCCCAGCTTGGTCACCGGGACCTTTTGAAGAGGAGCGTGGCCTGGCGTCTTGTCTGCATTTGCTGTTCCCTGAGTGGCCAGCCTCCCAAAGGGGGTGTCCTACAGGGCAGGCAGGGCCCTCGGTGAGCGGGGGGCTTCCTTTGGCGTCTGTTATAAACTGAATGTGTCTCCTCAAATTCTTGCCTTGAAGTCCTCACCCCCAGGTCCTCAGAGTGTGACCTGATTTGGAAACAGGGGCTTATAGATGAGCTGGTCCCTGACCCCATATGACTGGGTCCTAATAAGAAGGGACATTTGGATGCAGACATGCACACAGGGAGAGTGCCACATGAAGACAAAGCAGAGGTGGGCTGAGGGGTGTACAAGCCAGGGGATGCCCAGGAGGCCAGCAGCCACCAGGAGCTGGGGGCAGCCTGGGGCGGGTTCTCTCTCCCGGCCTCAGAGGGACTAGCCCTGAGACACCCAGACCTCGGACCTTGGCTCCAGACCTGGGAGTGAAGACCCCGCTGTTGAAGCCCCAGCCGTCGGCTGTGTGCCGGCCACCCCGGGACACCCGTGCTCACAGCTGCCCAGGCCTCATTGCCGAGTATGGCCCATCAGTGCTGGCGGCTACTGCTGCTCTTTTGAGTGGCTGGACAAGGTCTGACAGGCCTGCCCACCCAGCAGACATTCGGGGTGTGTTCTGGGCCCTGTGTGGGGGAAGCTGCCCCATTGGGGCACTGGGAGTCCGAGCCTGGTGTGACACCCTCTGCTTGGGCCTTCCCTTTGTGACTCATGCCCGGGCCAGGTTGCCCAATGGGCACTGACTCCAGCAGGGTGATGCGTCCTGACCCTGAGGTCCAACTGCACCCTCTAATTCCACGGCCAACGGCTGGACACGCCCCTCTTGGCTGCCCACCAGGGTAGAATGAGCTTGCTCTTGAAAAGACGGGTGTATGGGCATCTGGGGCATTGGGCCTGCTCTGCCGTGTCCTCCCACTCCGGACCTGGGCGTGAGGGCGAGGGCAGGGGAGGCCCAGGGCCCTGGCTCCTCCTCGGCTTGGGTTTGGCCAACAGAAGTCACGTAAATCTGAGCTTCTCCCATGGGACCACCTTGGGGGCTGTGTCCCCACCACATGTGGCCAGGCCCAGGGACTACTGGCTGCCCCTCCCCTGTAGGCACCCCCCACGGTGAAGAGCCTGGGGGTGCAGGCGTGGCCTCTATGTCTTGTACATGACCTTTGGCTGGCCTTTCCTGACTCACCCCGTGGAGTGAGCAGCCAGTATGGCAGCCCCCCCGCCCATGCAGGGATGCCATCCTGTCACCCTCCCAGCACACCCAGCTGTTGGGGGGAGATGCCAGAGAGGGGGCAGACAGAGGCAGGCATGGGAGCAGCCGGGCCTGCCCTTGCCCGTCTGTCCCACGTCCTGGGGTCCAGATGGCCCGGGTCTTGTAGGGGTCACCCATGCCACCTCAGCATGGGGAAGGCAGAAGGACAGGGTGGGCGTGCCCAGGGGATGTCTGTCCCCCAGCTCTGGGAGCCTGAAGTGAGCAGGGGACGTGTGCAGATTGAAGCTACTCCGGCGGGCCGGCAGGGACGCCAGCTGCAGGCTGGAGGTGGACTCCGATGCTGAGGAATCTGTGGGAACCAAGACACCCACAGGTGCCACCCTGGGCTCCAGATGTCACCTGGGGCGTGGGAGGGAGAGGGGCGCCTGCGCCGAATCGCCCTCACCCTGCAATGACCGAATCCTTCCAGAACTGGCGGAGGTGAAATGGAGATTAAGTTACTGCAGGAGGCACATTTACAGCTTTGCCCGCCGGGGGTTGGGGGCCTCAGATGCGCGCACCCAGAGACCCCGCACACATTTCTGACGGGGGCAGGGCGGGGGCGGAACCGCGGGCTCTGCGTCTGAGCCGCACCGTGAATCGCGGCATTAACCCGGCGGAAGATTAAGTGGCCGGGAGCGTGTTTGGGAGGGGTCCGCGCCCCCTCCCCTTTCCGGCCCCTGCTCTGCGCTGGCATCTCCCGGGCTTGAATTCATTACCCAGGAAACGTGCCACACGGGAGGGGCCGGGCCGAATCACACGTTTTTACCATTAGCCATTCTTTACACCGGGGCAGGGATTCCAGAGAGCTGGCGGGGGCAGGGGAAGGCGGGGGGCGGGGGGGGGCGGGGGAGCGCTGCTGGGGTGACCGAACACCTCATCTTTGGGTAAGAAAGGGGGAAGGGTGGGAACAGCAGGCCAAAGGCGAGTCCTCTGAGTTGCCAGCCCTTGTCCCCCACCCCGGGGGTGAGCCCCAGGTGGTGGGTCTGTGGGGCAGCTCCTGGCCTAAATTGGGCCTTTATGAGCCACAGTGCCCGCCTGGGAGACCCATGGGCCAGCGCCCCTCAGTCCTGGGTTATGAATGGGGGCCCTTAGCCCTTCCCTCCTCATCTAATTCATCGTGGGGGCAGTCTTTCAACACTAGGCACAGGCCAGTGGCGCTGGAATGTGGGCCTGCCCAGGAACGCCTCCGAGGGAGAAGCGTCTGAGGAGAGAATCCTGGCTTTGCTTTTTTCCCTGGACCAGGCCACAGTGTGGGTTCCCTCCAAGCCTGGTGCATGGGGACAGCCTGGCCCTGTAGGCCGAGGTGGTGCAGGGAGGTGAGGCCTCTGAGACCCCACTGCCTTGCCTGAGAGAGCGCACTCAGTCCCCGGGTTCAGAGTGGAGGCCCCCGAGGGCCTGTTCCCAGGTGAGCGGCCTCACTGTCCTGCTCGTGGAGTCAGACCTGCGGTGGCCACGGACGGGCATTGGGGCATCTCTGGGGCTTCACTCTCAACCCCTGGGTTTGATGGTTCCCGTAGCTCTGGTGTAAGAAGGCCAGGATTCCCCTCGTCAGGAGAAGTGGGTGAGGAGGGGCCCAGCTTGCTTGAAGCCCCTTCTAGGTGGGGCGGGGGCCCCTCGGCCTCAGGAGACTCAGGGTCTGTGGGGAGACCCTACACGGGCCCTGTGTGGTGGGCTCAGGAGGCCCGGCTGGACCCTGACCTCCCGGACTGAAGGCTGCATGGACGGTGCCTGACGGAGCTGAGAAGTGACGGCGCTTCTCTGTGTCCGGCTTCACTTCTGCTGACGCCTCCGGCCGCACCTTGGGGTAGCTGAGCTCACACTTGCACATGTACACACAAGCATGAGGCATGCCTGTAGGTGCGTGTGCGTGCGCGCGTGCGCACACACACACACACACACACACACACACACACATGCATTCCCCTAGCAGGAGGCCCAGCCTCTCCTGGAGAGAACCCGCTGCTAAGGGAGCTGAGAAGCCGCTGCTCACCCCTTGAGTGGGAAGGCAGGTCCCGGGGACCCCAGACCCAGAGGAGGACATGACATGGGGCACCCCCAGCATGGGATAGAGGCTGCCGCAGCCCCCTGTGGTCTAGTGTGGTCTGGCCACTGGCCCTGGAGGCCCAGCTCTGCCCATGGGCCACTTCCTTGGGTGGCATTGCTGCAGGGCAGTGCCCCTGAGTGTGACCATAGCAGGTGGCCTCCCAGGGTCCTAGTGGCACCAGGGTTCAGATCCAGACTAACATGGTGGGGACCTATGTCCGGTCTGGCTGTGAGAAGCCCATGGCTTGTGTGGGCCCCAGAGTGTGGCCCACTCACCCTCCTGAGGTTGGGTGGGCATGGGGCCCTCTCCGAGCAGAGGCCGGGATGCCCATGTGCCTCTGCAGCATCCCTCGGCATGTGGTGGGGACACTGTCCCTTTGGTCTCGAGCCCGCTTTTCACGGGCCCTGCTGCAGGCTGCGGCTGCGCAGCCCCTCACACACAGCACAGAGGGGACGCCTGTCCCCGGGCTGCCTGTGGCAGGGAGACTGTGTTACAGGAAGCTTTGAGGGGCCCGACTTTGCAGACTGGGCAGAGACCCATGTTCCCATCTGTTCCCACAGAGCACAGCGCCCGCCCCCGGCAGGGTGACCGTCACCTGTGGCAGGTGTAAGCTGGTGGGCTGTCAGGAACAGGTAGAAAGAGGGGCTGGTCAGGGCCTGCTAGCTGGCATGGCCGCTGGGGTCCTGGGATGACGCCATCGTCCACTCTGTGTCCCAGAGTTGAGGGAGGACCTGGGATCTGCTCAGGCTCGGCCCAGTGGCAGCAGGTGGGTGGCGGAGGGGAGGTCAAGGAGTGACACCTGGCACCTGAGACTTGCCCTTCTCAGTGAGGTGGGAGCTGTGTCACCTTGTCCCTTGGCCACGGTCCCAGGAGGCCAGTGGTCAGTGGCCACTCAGATGTTTGGTCCCACCCCACCCCTGCCCTACTGACCCGCTCCGTGGACACGTCCCCAGGATGTGGATGGAAGTCATTTTATTCCCTGGTGTCTTTGTGTTTCTGAGGATGTGTGGGGACAGCCCTGGGGCCACTAGGGGCTGTGACCCAGAAGGAAATGTTCAAACACCCCACACCGGAGGGGCCCTCCCATCATCCCCGAAAAGAAGAGGGTGCCCATGTCCTCTGCTCACTCCTTTCTCCAGCGAACATGCGTTTGGTGTTGGAATTGCTTGTACACGTGGAGACACGCGGTCAGAGTCACACACGTGCCTTGCGTGAAGCTCCTGAGGAAAACTCAGGGCCCCCACACCCCCGCTTTGATGTCGCCTCCCAGAAGTAGCCATTCCCTGCGCTTCCTGAATTTTATCTGTACTTACGTTTCTATTTTAAAATAAAATGTTTAGTAGACCTTCTGTCACGCACACGGGCACTTCAGTTTTCGATATTCAGTTGCCTTCGAGCTGTTGGAGGTTGAAGGTTTAACCCTCTTCCCGCCTCACCCCTCTGCAACAAGGTAGCGGTCCCTTCACAAGTCTCTGGGACATGGGTTTTCAGGCTGCCTTCGTTATGAATGTGTAGAGAATGTTCCCAGCCAAGCCGCGTAAAGGACTGTGGTTACATTTCCTTTCCCAAGCAACATTTTTATTGGCCTGCAGTAAAAATTGCCTTATATTTTCATTTGCCTATGTTTCTGTGTGGCTGTCCCTAATTCATCCTTAACTATCTCAAAGAGCTGAAACAGGTCTCTAAGAAATGACCAGATGCCTCGGCTTTCTGTTAGTTTCATTTATTCATTTTTCTTGGGTTGCTCCTTCCTCTCCCTTCTTTTTGGCTGCTCGTTAGTTATCCTCTTACTCAGGACCCACTTGGGAGCAAAAGGGGTGCTGGTAACAATGCTGCCGGGAGACGGGCATGAATCAGGACAGTCTGGGGACCAGGACCGAAGTTCACCCCGTGAGGCCACCAGCGCAGTGGCTGTCTTGGGACATGTGGTCACCGCCGCTCTGGAAATTCCTCTTCTTTGCTCGGGTTTTGGGTTCCCTGTTTCCTTGATTCTGTTTCATCTTTGTGTTTGTTTGTTTATGCCCTTGATTTCCTGGAGCATGTCCTCAAGTAGCTTTCTGAGAAAGGGTTCATGGAAGGTAAATTTTTGAAGCCTTTTAATCTGGGAAGTTGCCTGTATTCTACCAACACTCTTGATGGTGAGTTTATCTGGGCTGGAGAGGACTTCCTTCTAGAATTTTTAGAGCATGTCTCTGTTGTCCCCTAGCTTCCAGCAGCTCTGAGGTCTGAGGCCGTTTCCCTCCTGACCCTCTGCACAGTGTGCTTCCCTCTGCCCTCTGGAGCTCTGAAGTGTGTCTCTTTCCCCCAGTGTTACGATAAGTCACGCGTCTGTGACTCGGTGTGACAAGTCCTTGATCCAGGCACTTGCTCAGGTTTCTTCCTTCTCCCTCTGGGTCAGCAGCTGGACTCCTGGGTGGATGTTCCGACTTGAATCCCACCCCCACTCCAAGTTCCTGGGGCACCACAGAGCTCTCTGTGATGACAGAGATTTGAAACGTGTCTCCTTTAAAGCAGACCCCGTGGAGGCACCTGGTTTGAAGAAGACCCCACAGGAGGGGAGCTCTGGGGCAGCCGGCGGGCTTTGCTCCTCCCCTGCCCCTGTCACTGCTGTGCGCCAGCCTCAGAGCCACCTGGGTGCCATTGGCCGTCCCGCCCTGCTCCCATTTCCAAGGACGGGCCTCAGCCTTGTGGCCTGGGACCTGGCTGTGGCCCCAAGGGGCTGCATGTGTCCCCAGCCTTACTCCTGGGCAGATCTCTGCCTGGGCTCCTGGGTGGGAACAGGTGCCCCCGTCTTGGGCAGAGTCGGGCCGGGGCAGAGTTCTAACCTGGGTCCTGCCTCAGTGACTTGGGGCAAGTCACCTCCTCGTGGCCTCGGTTTCCCCTTGCTGATCCCCACGGGCCTTCTCGCTTCTGCTCTTGGGATTAGCTGCCCTTTGGACCCTGTTCACAGCCAAGGGACTGCAAACCCAGGAGTCCTTCAGCATCGACGTCCCTGTCACGAGGGCACATCCCTTCACCATGACCTCCACCCCCAAGCCGACCGCAAGTTCTGGTCGGAGACAAATCTAATCTGTTTCTCCCTGTTCCATGACCACCGGCTTCTGACCCACTGAGGACCTGGGGCCGTGTGCCTCCTATTGTCCTGGGCCCCTCTCTCCGCCCTGGCAGGATGCCAGTCTGGAAAGTTCCTCCTGATTTATTGTCTTTGAATCGTCCCGCAGATGTCGCGTCTGCTGGCTGTTGCCAACTAAACCGCAGGAGGGCACCGGCCCGCCCGGCCGGCCCGGCCTCCCTCTGGGGGTTTGGGGCTGCACTCCTCATGAGCGTGGGTTCAGTCCTGCTGGGGCTCCCGGGGCCCTGGGACCCTTCGCTCCCAGGGACCATGGGATGCAATGGTCCGGTCCCTAGAAGGAAGATCCAGGGGTCCACAGCCAACATCCACCCCCCACGGGAGCTTGCTGGCCTGGGCACAGCCTCCGATGGCCCCACTCACCCTGGCGCCCTCGTCCCCAGGCCCTTAGGACACCGACAGTGGCAGCCACTGACTTCCGGTTGGTGCTGGAACTGCAATTCTGGACAGAAAATGCGATCAATGGCGAGAGAGAGTATCTACATGCAGCGACAATAAAATCACGGATGGAGCCGGGGCTGGGGGTTGGGGTGACGGCCAGCACGCCCTCCGGCCCCCTCGCTGTGCTGTCCCGTCCTCAGCTGGGCTGCAGCCCCGCCGTGGTCCTCCCTGCACCGCTGGATAATCGTGCAGCCTTACTTCTAAAAAACAAAAGTGACCCATGAATACACACGCTGGTGAGTTGAACCTATGTGAGACTTTTCACGTGAGTGAATCTGCCCGTCAGGAAACCTGCTCTGCACCAGATGTGGGCCCCTCGGCGTGCGGGGTGGTGGCCCTGGGAGCCCCACTGGGCTGCTGTTCCTCCTGACCTCTGTGCCCTTCTTCAGGAGGGTGTCATTCCATCTGGGGTTCCAGTGACCCATGGCCATGGGCCCCTGCGCTGGGACCACCCTGGGGCTTAGGGCAGGAGCTCAGCTTTGTTTGGGTCCTTCTCTGTCACTAACGTCCCAGTATTGGTGGACATCAGTTCACAACCAGGGGAAGGGGAGGCCCCGCTGTTGTCCCTAGGTGAGCCCCTCTGGGTGACCCATCCTCCATCATTCCCTGGAGGAGAGCGGGCCCCCGCTGCTGGCCACTCTTGGACAGACGTCCCTGTCTCGCCACCAGGCCCCTCCCAGACTGGACAGCAGCTCTGTGGACCAGGGTGGGGCCTGAGACCCCGGCTGCCTGATGCCTGCCCCGCCCTGAGGCTGTGGGCTGGGAGAGCGGGGGCTTTCACAGACCGTGCTCTGAGTGGGCGCAACTCGACCAGTTTAAAAAGTCTTCTTTACACATGAGGGTGTGTGTCGGTGTGTGAGTGTGCTAGTGTGTGTCAGCTTTGTGCACGGAAGTCGGTGTCTGTGTGTGTTGTGTGCACATGTCCACGTGTGCTGAAGCGTGAGCTCCGGTGCCCGTGTGAGTGGGTGAACATGCATGTGTGCGCGTGTGCCAGCGTGCAGGCTGCACCTGGCTTTGCCCTGACACTTTCAGCACAGGTGGCCTGTGCGTCTCCGTAAAAGCACACAAAGGTCTGGCCTGGGGGCTGTGGGCTGCCCCCTCGGGTCAGGTTGGCCGGAGCGACTTCAGCCCCACCCCTCGCAGACGCCCACAGGGGTTGCTCCAGCCTCAGTGCCTTCAGACCCCGGGCCTGGTCCCCCAGGGCCCCAACCCAGCACCTGTGGGCAGGGACGTTCAGCTTCCACTCCAACATCCGGACCCTTGGGCCTGGCAGCCCAGCCGGGTGGGGGTGTGGTGGACACCTGGCAGTGGGGGAGGCTACAGGTCACTCAGACGCGTCACCCTCATGGTCACAGTGGTGGCCACTCCGCAGGACCAGAGCAGACAGAGGGCTCAGGGAGGAGCAGAGAGTCAAGTGCTCTGTGGAGAGAGCCCGCTGTGACCCCGGGGGGCTGCGGGCTGCGGGCGGTGGGTGGGGTCCCGCTCCCAGAGACTTTCCTCTGTCACCAGTCACCCCACTGTTTTGTCTGTGACCACAGAGCAGCCCACCTGGCTGTGTTGTTAGACATTTTTGAAAAACTGAATCCATTAACAACCCATCCACACAGGGAAGCAGAAAGGGCCCCAGCAACGAAACTGACATGAAATTAAACGAGAGAACCGGAGTGGGGGCAAACAGCCCCCGGGTCCACCACGGCTGGTCCTGTGGCGGGGGTGGGGGGGCGCGGGGGGCAAGGGTTGTCACGCTGTGTCCCAAACTAAGCCTTTGTTCTCTCCTTCGAGCGGGACCCCAGCTGTGTGCACTGCAGGCCCTCAGGCCCGGGCCCACCTGCCAAGGGGGATGTCCCGTAGGGGGGCGTTTCTGTAGGTCCTGGAGGTGTGACCCCAGACCACCTGTCCTCCGCACCACGGTGAAGACGTCCAGGGGCCTGGGGACCCACTCGGCCTTGGGACTCCTCTGTCCTCGTGGGCTCCCTCACCCTTGGGGGTAAAAGCAAGTGACACCAGGTGGGACGGCTGCTGGGGGTGTCTTCGCCTGAACCCCCAGAGCAGCCGTGAGTGAGGAGGGGCGCACAGGGCCCCGCCAGCCCCGGGGGGACGGCGTGAGTCGACTTGGGTCACGGCTCCCAGGTCTGAACCGCGCCGGGAGGCGGAGGGGCGGCCGGCCAGCCGCAGCTTCTGTTTCTGATGGAGCCCTGGGCACCACGATTTAATGGATTAGTTAAAATGATGTGAAAAAATGGATCTCTGATTTATGACCTGCAATTTTTTGCTGACTGCGGCATGTTCTTTCCACAGCCTGCGTTTTAACGTCCTGGGCACATAAGGCCTTTGTTGTTTCTCCGGCTCTGCCCTCAGGGCTCATCCGCGGACCCGGTGCCCAGGGCCCCTCCAGACCTTTAAAACAGGAAGTTTAATTTTATAGAATTAAAAAAGAGAAAACGGCACTTAATTATCTGGCTGTGAAACAGCACTGCCCTTTCTTAATTTTAGTAGCTAATAAAATGCCGTTCCCGGAGTTAACTACTTCTGGTCCAAACGCCCCACAGTTTTGGCCATTTGGATAGAACATTTTATGAACTGTTATATATTGCACTACGGTTTTTAGGCTCTGCTATGACATATTTCTCTCAAGATTTATTAGGAATTTTTATTTAAAACAATATATTAAATAGGGGAGAAAAAGTAATCTTAGGTAAAATTCAAATATTAGCAAAACATAACATGAACCAAAACCTCTTTTATTTGAAGTTGTCCCCTTCCGCCCCCTCCCCGGCCCCACCCCCCCGCTCCCCAACACACCTCTGCTAATAAAACAGTTTGGGGAACGAGGGCTCACAGCTGCATCATTAATTCAACATGGCTTCCAACCTGACTCCAATCAGGGATCAATTTCAAGGCCAGTTGGCGCGTAAGTGACTTTATGGACACAGAGAAATGAACTGCGCCGGGTGGGATCCCAGGTGTATTCCCGGTTTCTGCCAGGCCCTGAGGATGACCACCCAGACTCGTGCCCCAAGGCCCCCCGAGGCCCCCCACCCAGGGGCTGACCCCTCAGCCACACTGGGACCACCGCCTGGCCCGCCCGGGCCCTCAGCTGCGATCCCATAGGCCGTCCCTGTGTCCTTTGGGGTCGATTGTTCTTTCTTCTCGTCATCTGCAGAGAGCCTACTGTGTGCTAGCTGGGGAGAGCCAAGCTTGGTGAAATCCAACCGCAGAGGCGGAGAAGGGGGCCGGGCAGCGAGGTGAGCCTTGCGCACCCCAGGGTCCCGTTAGAAAGCACTCACACAGCATGTGCTCAAAGACAGCATGTAACAATCTCACTTCAGCGTGAGGTGGCAGTGACAGAGCCCCGAGCACGGGTGCCTCCGTCCCACACAGAGACGCTGGCCCCATGCAGGGCCTTGTGTGTTTGGCGGGGAGCACAGGGGCTGAGGGCAGAGCCTGGGGTGCGGGAGGCTCGGTCCCGGGAGCCAGCCGCCCTCGAGGTGGGGGCAGAGCAGCCCAGGTGCCAGTGGGGTGCCAGGTGCAGGTGCCTCTGCCTGTGTCCTCTGTCCCTCCACCCCCAGCAGCCACCACGCAGCACCGGCCACATGCTCAGTGTTGAGGGCTGGCCAGGGGACAGACCGTACCAGCTCCCGATCTCGTGGGCCAGACAAGAAGCACGATGTGGTGGGGACATCGCACAGGGCAGTGGGAGAGGCGTCAGCAGGGGCCTGTCCAGGGGTCTGGACCCTCTGATGAGCTGGCAGTTCTGCCGAGACCCCAAGGGTGGGGCCGGGCAGGAGATGTCCAGGAGGGAGAGGGCGCCCAGGGGCAGGCATCGGTGGGCCGGAGGGAGGGGGTGCGCGATGGGGATGAGAGGTGGGGGCCATGGGGGGAGCTGGGTCGGGATCTTTCTTTGGGGTCCAGGGCCGGCTCCCCTCAGGGGCGGCAGGAAAACCTCCAGGGCAGGCATCTCAGGTAACAGGGACCTGGTACCAGCCAGGTCCCTCACGGGGCAGGCATCCTTACTTGCATGCATGCCACCCCAGGTGGAATCTGCTCACTGTCCATGGCTGGGGTGGGCACAGGGACATTGCCCTACTCGCCTATGGGCGGCAATGACAAAGGAACCCGTCACCGACTCCGGCGACTGGTGTTTCCAAGCCCCCCCTCCAGCAGCAAGCAGGCCTGCCACTCAGCCGTGCGGACTCAGCTGATCTGTGGGGCTGCGCTGTCTCCCACCTGGGGCTGGTGTGTAGAGGGGGCAGGGGACACTCCAGGAGCTCTGTCCAAGTGAGGCTGGCCTCTGGGCCATTGTCACCATGCTGCCTGGCCAGCCAGGGGTGATGGGAGCCCAGAGGAAGGAGGGACACCCTCATTCCATGTCCCTGCCTGGCACCCTCAGCCAGTGACCCCTTTGGGTGTGAGCCCACAGCCCTGACTCCCTGTACCCAGAGTTAGGGTGTCCCTGCTCAGGGAAGGGGTCTTGTGGTCATAAACAGGGTCCCGCTCCCTGGTTCCAAAGGCATAGGCAGGGAGTGGGGCTCCTCTCCAGGGGTGAACAGGGTGCTGTCAAATTCACGTTCACCCAGAACCTCAGAATGTGACCTTGTTTGATTTGGACACTGGATCTTTGCAGACGTAGTTCGTGAGGTCACACGGTAGCGGGGCGCTCCCTCACCCGGTGGCCCACATCCTCCTAGTGAGAGGAGAGGACAGGGACACAGGGGAGGGGGCGGGTGGGGCAGGAAGGGCCCGCCCCCAGAGCCCGAGGACACCTTGGTTGGGGCTTCTGGCCCCTGACTGGAGAGGATCCGTTTCTGCTCTGAGTTTGAAGCCCTTTGCCTAGGGGACCCAGGGAGCTCAGTGACTCCGAAGGTTCCCATCGAACCTCACACGTTCCCGTGGTTTTTGAAATCTACCACTCATACCTGTTTTATTTTAATTTTTTTAAGTAAAGGCTTTTTTAAACAAGGTTTTTATTTATTTAACTTTAGAGAGAGGGGCTGCCATCCTCAGGTGTGGCGAATGCTCTGCCGGCTCCCGGAGGCCCTGGTTGTCATTTTTAAAGCAGAGGCAATGAGGAGAAAGATAAACTGTCCCCCAGCCTCAAACCTCACTTGGGTGGCCTCTATTCCCTCACTGGGTGCTGTGGGGTGGGGGGAGGGTCAGGTGACAGAAATGCAGGGTGCTGGTGATGGGCTGAGTTGGAAGGGCCATGTGAGGAACGCCCATGAGGTGATGTGGTGTGATTCGGCCCTGTGGTCCACGGGGTTTTGGAGACGGGATGGTCCCCTGGGCTGGACTCCTTGGCCAGTAAGGGTGTGGGCTTGTCCTCAGGGAAGAAGTAGATGGTGTGGGGGGGGGAGGGGAGGAAGAGCAGCGTGGAAGGCCTGAAGGAACACCTGCAGGGTGTGGGGACGGGGAGGGGAGGCAGCTGGTGGCAGGGGACGAGGGGACTCTCTCTGGGTTCCTGGCTTCCTGTGGGGCTCAGAGGACCTGGCCTCCCGGGGGTGCCCCTTCGGCCATCGGGACCACGAAGAGGACCCCCGTGGAGGGAGAGCCCTGGCCGGAGGCCTCCGAACTGCCCGGCAGGTGTGCCCTGGGCTGCGGGATGCCCTCTGTCTCGGTCAGCGCTCTGCTTTGTCCGGGCGGTGACGGAGTTGGTTTTGATTTTCCTGGAACCGGTCCCCCATCTTCACTCTGAGCAAGACAGAGCCTCCCCGGGTCTATTTTGGGTAACCTCGGTGCTGAAGCATACTTGTGGAATGATACAAGGCTCACGGCGATGCCTTCAGCGCCGTCTTCAAAGGCGGGCGCGGAATGGAAACAGGATCCCCGGCCCCGCGACCCTGGACAGGGCGTCGGGAGGAGGCCGTCACAGACCCTTAGCCAGGAGAGAGGCAGATCGATCCCAACAACTGCTCGGCTGGAATTCCGGCGCGCGGAGCCCTCGGGCCCAGAAGTGTCGCCCGGGATTAGATACTTGTGAGGAAATTGCGGCAGCCCTGGAAAAAGCGTGCTCGGCTGGCTCTCACTCGCTCCGCAAAGCTGCCTGCTGCCCACCTCCGCCCAGATCAATCCCGATCCCGAGCGGGCAGGCGGGGAGGTGCGCCGGGCAGGAGCCGGTCCTCGGGCGCGAGGGCTTGGAAATGCAGGGCAAAACGTCAGAGCTGCAGGCCCAGACCAGGAGGAAGAGCTCCTGGGCCCCCCACCAAAGCTCCTAGGACACCCCCACCCCCTCCCCCCTCCCAAGCATCCACTGTGTGCTCCCCAGCCAGGAATGTCAAAAGTAGCAGAGGGGTGGGGGCCAGGCACAGGCGGGTGGCAGCCGTGCCAGACCCCATATGGAGCTCATTAGGGCCCCAGAGAAGCTTGTTTGGGGCTCGAGTGTCCAAGGTGACAGCCTGTGCCGCCGAGGGTGTGGGGGACGGCGTGGGGGCAGGGCCGCTGCAGGAAAGGGCCGGGCAGGCTGCCGCAGGCCCAACAAAGCCTGGGCAGAGAGCCGGCTGGATGAAGGGGGTTTCCCTCCTGTGTTCCCAGGCGGCAAGGCCAGCCCACGAGGCTGGGGTGGCATGGGCAGAGAGAAAGGACAGGGGTTCAGAAATGGGGAGGCTCGGGGGTGGGGAGTGGGCCCTGTCCAAGTGCATGGGCACATGAGGCCTTTCTTCCTCTCCCAGCCCCTCTTCCTCCAGCCCTCCTTTCTCTGCCCACACCTCCCCCCTCCGTGCTCCTCTGCCCGCCCCCGCCCCACCCCCACCCCATCCCCTCTTCACCCTCCATGCTGTCTGCCCACTTCCTCCCTCTCTTCCTCTCTCTCACCCCCCCCCCCACCACTTGCCGTCCCCTTAGCCGCAGGGCTCAGAGGTTTGGTCTGGTGGCGTGCAGGGTGGGCGACCAGGGACCACGAGCAGGTGGCCCCCGTCAGCCAGCAGCGCTGCAGCTGTGACAGGCAGGGGGCTGGAGGGATAGACGAGAGGGTTGATTCCGCTGGCTGTTCCTGGCCATGGAATCCTCCCACTCAAACTCAGGCTGAATTCCACCCCGCCGTGGCCCCCTGGCCGCACGTGCCCTTCTGGGGGTGCTCATGATGCCTGGCCCTCTCAGGAGGGTCTTTTTGGCCTCAGTCAGTGTCCCAAGCTCTGTGGCTTCTTGCCGTGTCTGAGGAAGTGAAATGCGAGCAAAGGAAAGACTTCTGGGTACAGAGACATAGCTGGAGCCTTCAGACCCCCCCGTCCTGCTGAATCCACACAAAACCCGTTTGGGCCAGAGCCAAGGAGGCTGTGAATGAGGGGAACACGGTGGCAGAAGGTCAAAGGGCGCTTAGCGTTTGGGGTTGCTTCTCCACTAGCGGCATCTACCAACTCTGGAAGAAGTGGCTGGGGGGTTGGGAACTTTTACTGCATGTCAGGGCTGGGGATGGGACGAGGGCGACCCTGGGAGATGGAGCCGCATCCTGCTCAGGGAGGCGTGCATCCCCTCTGCAAGCAGAGACCACCATTGTAAGCCTCAGATGGTTTTTCTATGTTTTTAAAAAATGTATAATTTCTGGCATTCCATGAAAGTAACCAGGCCTATGAGGAAATAAGACAATATAAATGCAAACCAAGAAAACAACAAGAAAGGTAAACAGACCCACAGCCGCTTCAGACACTGCAGGGGTGTCAAACTCATTGTCACCGGGGGCCTCCGTCAGCCTCGCAGCTGCCTTCAAAGGGCCGAATGTAATTTCAGCTCCTTGACAGTTGAGGAGCAGTTACATTTGTACAGTCCTAAGATTATTTCGGCCCTTTGAAGGCAACCACGAGGCTGATGTGGCCCCCGGTGACAATGAGTTTGACACCCCCTGGAATATTGGGATTACCAGGCACAGACATTAAAATATCTGTGCGCACTATAGTCTAGGAGGTAAGGTGAGTGAGTTAGAGCTTTATCAGGAAACTGAAAACTACCCAAGAGAACCAAATGGAAAAATCAAGGACTGAAAAATATAATAACCAAAATTACATAGGAACTCAGTGGGGATATTGGATAAGAAAGCAGACACAGATCAAAAGGGCGGGAAGACAGATAAGAAGAAACGTCCTAGAGGCAACGTAGAGAAGGAAGACCCTGGGAAACACAGGTGAGCACTTAAGACTCATCAGAGATAGAGCGAGCCATTCTTCGGATTTCTCGTTGGACCTGGAGGAAGAGAAGAGAGAAGATGCAGTGTTTGTAGAGACAATGGCTGGAAGTTCTCTAAAATGGACAAAATACACGCAGCCCTGAATGTAAGGTCAAGAAGTCTTACAAACCCCAAAGAGGTTTGCGAGACTCGGAGCCACCAGGGTGAGGGAGCTTCTCCTCTCCTCCCGCATCGGGCAGGTGATGCCTTTCTCAGTCTGTCTGCCCCTCTCATCTTCCCTGTCTCTGTCCTTCTTGGGCCATCTTAGTCAAAGGTTAAAAATCAAAGAACAAGAGAAATCTTAAAAACGAGCAGGAGATAAGACCCACGGCTTGGAAGGGGCCGCAGACCTGACGCTAGACAAGACGCACGAGAAGCCAGAGACGGCAGAACAGCCGTGACAGTGTGAAGCGACTCGATGGCCTGCCTAGGACATAAAAAGTGTATCTCAGGGAGGAAGGCCAAGAGGGACCTTTCTAGGCAGAGGCTCACTGGAGCAGACACGGAAGGGTCCTAGAGGAAGAAGACGTGGAAGGTCAAAGACGCCAGGGAGAATTAGCAACAGTCTAAATGGTAGAGAGGGGGCTCGGTGTATACCCATACTAACGGTACGAACAAAAGTGAACATTATACATGTATGTGCATCTATGCACATATCATGTCTGTATGTGATGGAGATGCACTATATCGAGACAGAGCTTGGGGCGGAAGTAAAGTGTAACTTAAAGTTTTCATATCTTCGTATTGCCCTGGAAGAGGGTACCAGAGCTCAGTAACCTTACACTTTGACAAGAAAAGGATGGATGCTGTCATTTCTAGAGTAACAGCTGATTGAATAGAAATAGATTTATTTGAGGAGATAAGGGGCGGAGCAATGAAAAGCTGAATCAGCCTGAAAGAAGGGAGAAAGGAGAGAAGGACCACAGACACCTCGGGCCGATCAGGAAGGGTACGGGAGGACATGTTTAAGCCCAGACGTCATTAATTCCTGCAGTGCAAACGGATTAGACGCTCCCATCAAATGGCGCAGACTGTCATGCTCAATCAAAACAAAATCCCGTCACGTTTTGATGATAAAATCTACATCTACTGAATCCGAGTATAGATTTTTAAATAAAAACCACAATTTAAATAGGAGGATGAAGGCAAGTTGAAATAAAAATTTGAAAAACAGATCTTCTGGGAGAGATTAACACTGGACACAACACGAATAAATTTAAAGACTTGCTATTCACCCTGGCTGGTGTAGCTCAGTGGATTGACGGCTGGTCTGGGAACCAAAGGGTCGCTGGTTCGATTCTCAGTCAGGGCACATGCCTGGGTTGCGGGCCAGGTCCCCAGTAGGGGGTGCAAGAGAAGCAATCACACATGGATGTTTCTATTCCTCTCTTTCTCCCTTCCTTCTCCTCTCCAAAATAAATAAACTCTTCAAAAAAAAGAAATGGGCTCTGGAAAACTCTAGGTCCAGATGAACTTTGTTCAGTTCTGCCAACATTAAGAAATTAGGCCAATCTTACGCAAACTCGTTCAGAGAACAGGAAAAGGTCACGGTCCTCAACTTGGTTTACGAATCTGGGGTAATCTTGTTACCAAACCCTGATGTAGAAACCTCACCCAGGGCAATCTGTACACCAGGTCTGAATTCAGATGCAAAGGTCCTAAGCAAACATTGAGGACCTCAAAATCATCAATATATGAAGCAATATCACTTGACTATGTTAGATTTGTCCTGGGAATAAAACACTGGGTTCACATCCTGAAAATCAATCAGTGCAATTTAGCACATCAAGGGCATAGAGTGGGGAAATCACATGATAATCACGAGAGTCAGCAAAGGCATTTGATAAAAGCTAACATCCATTTACGATTTTTTTTTAAATAGCAAAGGATTAGAAGGTAGCGTCTTTAATCTGGCAAAGTAAATATACAAAAAGGACAGCGAATGGTGAGTTGTTGAGAGGTCCCCAAGACGGGGAGCAAGACGAGACTGCCTGCCACTCCTGGTTTTATTGAACCTTGAACTAGTGACTGTAGCCAGGGCCACAATGCAAGAAAAAGTAATAAAAGGTAAAACTATTAGAAAGGAAGAGATACGGTTGTCTTAATTTGCAGGTGATGTGATTATGTAAATAGAAAATACAAATGAGTCTCTGTACTTATTATTAAAGTTAATAAGTGAGTTTAGCCAATACTTCTATATATGCCCCTATTAGCAATGAACGGGAAATAAAACATTTAAAGTTACCATGTAAATTAGTATCAGAAATATCAGATGCTGAGTAATAAATCCAGTGAAAGCTGTGCAGACCTCATCACAGAAAACGACAGACCTTCAGAAAAATGAAGGAAAACACACATAAACCAAGAGGTGTACCATATTCATGGACTGGGAAGCCCAGCGAGGTTGGGGTGTCCATTTCTGCAGATGGACCTACACATTTAACACAGGCCCAGGCCATCCACTTCTCTGTGGGAACTTAGAGGCTATTTTTAACTTGACAGGAAAACAGTGAATGGATTTTGAAGAGCCAGTCATGCTTGAAGAGCAGGGAGGGAAGACTCGCTCCCCAGACAGGGGAGACTTAAGAGTGCTGCCGTGATGAGGACGGTGTGCTGTTGGTGCAAGGACGGACAGACGGACAAATGCCCGAGAGAACACACAGGGCCCCAAATGCAGACATTTGGGACCTGCAGGGACAGAGCCCCTTGTCCGTCAGCATGTGGGGGGCCGAGCCATGTCCCCAGGATGACACCTGATGGGCCCAGAATAGAAGATGTGATGAGCCCAGTGTCGCTGCTTCATGCCGGTCCCCGCACGCCGTGTGCACTCAACCTCCCCCGAGGGGAGCTGTCCTCCCCCAGGATGCCCACAACAGCATCCTCTCCAGCCCACGCCGGGTGCCAGGCACGGGATCTGCTGGGTCTGATGAGGCACCTCTGTGAGACATTGGGATCGCTGCCTGCAGGAGGCCTTGCCACGAACAGGCACGTCTCCAGTGACTTGGATGGGTGCGGCACCCCCGGGAGCTGAGCCCTGGGTGGGAGGGCAGGGCCTTCATGAGAAACAGCCAGGCAGGGTCCGCATGCAGCAGCGTGGAGCATGGCCCATGGGAGGCGCCGTCGTGGGCCGCCTTCTGCTCCATTCTCGGGAGGTTCTGAACATCCCAGGCACGTGGTGGCCATTCCCCAGGGAACGCTGGGTCTTGGAGGATGCTGCCTCCTGACACTGATGTGGCTGAGGGGTGGACAGTAGTGGTTGGAGGGTCCTGAGAAGCCAGCCTGTCGTGGCAGGACCCCTGCTGTCTCCTCCCCTCTCCTGCTTTAACACAAGACAAGAGGTAAAGCCGAGAGAAAGGGGACGGAAACACTGGTGAATGAGAAATTCCGGGGAAGGTGGGACAGCTTTCCCCTCCTGCCAAAGGGAACGGAGGCAGGGCGAAGCCCCAGTGGGACCTCCACATGGGACCTCCACACGGGTCTGCCATGTGCGCCTCCTTCCCCCACCCCCATCTCAGTCAGCACATGCCAGGCAGATGACCCCAGTTGCCAAGGACACTGGGCTGGGCCTGCCCCGACCAACTCAAAGGGAACAGACATACGTTGTCCTCTGCCCTTTCAGTTCCCTGCATCTCGCTCTGGGTGACAAACAGCAGATGCACTTCCAGGAGGTATTGCCGCACCCGAATACCTTAGTGAGCTGAAGGGGACAGCTGAAAACCACAGAGAACATGATTCAATGTTAAAACGACGCTGTCCCGCAGGGGACCGCGCCTCCCTGGACCAAGCCCCGGGGGAGCCTGTCTGAGTCTCCAAGGCCAGCAGCCCACACAGCCTGACTGCGCAGGGAGCTCCCATGGCCCCTGCTACCTGGGACCTGGGTCATCGGGATGGAGAAGGACCGTTCTGCAGGAGTGCTGCCTCTCCCTGCACGCACGCGGGTGGACACAGAGTGGGGTGACACTGTGACAGCCCTGGGCTGTACCCGCCCCCACCCGCTGGGCCGCCTGGGGCAGATCTGCATTTCCACCAGGACACAGCGGGAGGGGTCCTGTCTGCCTCCTGGGATTTCTGCGAGTGGCGAGGCTCACTACTGCCCGTCACACAGCTGGGGCCACTGCCTCCTCGTCCCTCTTGGTGGTGGGGGCTGGTGCCCTCGCAGGAGGTGCCTGTGCCAAGGGAAAAGTGCCCTGCAGTGGACACAGGAAGCACCCTCGAAAGGACCCTCGGGCCAGGGGCCATCCTCCGGGCCCCCTCCACTTGTTGGTCTTGTGGCTTCCCAGGCCATCCCTGGGTCACACCAGACAGCGGTCAGAACACTGTTCTTATGCTGGCTGAAAAGAGGAGAGACTGGGTGGGCCTGTCATCCTGGGAGACCCCCAAACTCCTTTCTGGGGGACAGCTCACCCATTGGGCAAGTCCCTTGTTACGCGCTGAACTGTGCCCTCCCAATGCGTCTGCTGAGGCCCTGACGCCCAGGACCTCAGGACAGGGCTGCACTGGAAGAGGGGCCTTTACAGAGGTAATGGAGGTAACACCGCTAGGGTGGTCCCGGTCCAGTCTGACTGGGATCCGTGTAAGAAGAGATGAGGACACGGACACACACAGAGGGACAACCACGTGAGGACGCGGGGAGGAGACGGCTGTCCACATGCCAAGGAGAGAGGCCTTAGGGGGGACCAGCCCGCCCACTGCTGGGGCTCGGGCCCCCCCACCCCTCCAGCTCCCCAGACTGTGAGGAATGAGTGTCTTTTGTTGAAGCCGCCTGGTGGGGGTGCTTCCTTGGGTAGCCGAGGGCCTGACGCAGCGGGCCAGGGCCAGAGCGATGGGACGGCACCTGCGGCTGCAGCCTGACCTCGCTCACTCCTCGTGCTCGGCTGCTAGGAGGGCCCTGGAGAGAAACAGGAGCAATAATGTCGTGTAAATGGGACAGCAGACATCTGGGTGTCACGCTCTCGTCAAACAAATATTTGCTCACCGCCTCACAGAGGCTGCAGGCTATCAGTGGAATTAATAGTCACTTAGAGCAGCTATGGAGAGCACCTGCGAGTGGGGACCGCTGCTCAGCAAATATGCCCCTCCTCGCCGGGGTGGGGGGGCTCCCCTCGGGGCCCTGTGGCCCCTCTGGCTGTCGGGCCTGATGAGAGCAGCAGCCGTCTGCCTGCTGGGCATGGGCCCTGGCACCCGTGCGTCCTGGGGCAGAAGCTCGATACCCGTGGCTTATCCGTGAGACCTGGACGCCTCCTCACCCTCTGTGTTCCTTTGTCCTTCCGTGTCCTTGTCATACCCTGGCCCCTGAACGCCTTCCGCGTGCGCTGGCCTGTCTGGGCCTGAAGGGGCGACGTGGGTGAGGCAGCTTTTCACTATTCCACCCACCCACTACCCCTCTGCCCCTCTGCCCCTCCACCCACCCACCCACCACCCTTCTGCCTGGCCACCCATCCACTTATTCACCCACCAGCTCTCTGCCCAGCCACCTATCTACCCATCCAACCACCATCTCTCTGCCGACGTGATCAGGCTGAGGTGGGGTCCCGCTGGAGTAGGGTGGCCCTGGTCCAATGACTTAGGAGACCAGAGAGGTCCGACTCAGACAAGATGCACAGGAGAGTCTTCCCACGGGGCCTGTGGGGTGGGACTTCCAGCCTCCAGACGGCGAGAGCACAGATTTCCAGCCTCTGGCTGTTAGTTATGGCGGCCAAAGCGCAGATGCATCCCCGCCCGCCCTAGGCCGCAGGTCTTTCACGCCGGGTGTCCTGCGTTGCTTGCCCGGGATGCAGCAGCCCCAAGGCTGACATCTTGTCCCCTCATCCCATGGGCAGGTGGCAGCCCCTGGGGCACACAGTAGGTGCTTTATAATTTACACCTGGTGGTCTCACTAACTCTAAAACTATCTACCCTCTCGCCTTCCAATTTCCTAAGACACTGCCCCTCGTGACCATGTTTCCCCCACTGGTCTCTGGGCCGGGCCAGCTGGGGGAAGGGGGGCCCATTCGGGAATGGAGGTCTGGGGGAGTTTGGCTTCTGTTCCAGGGAAATGATTTATTAGAGGTTTGGAGGCCAAAGTGGTTGCCTGGAACGTGGGACCAAGCCCTGAGATGGTTGGAAAGTTCTAGGAGGCTGCCCCTGGTGGTCAAGTCTCGGTGTGGTCGGCAGGTCCCAGCCCAGGGACAGGGTGTGGGGGCTGCTCCTGAACCCTCCTCCTCCTGGCCCCGCCCTCCCCGCCCCTGCAGCTGCCTCCCGGTTTGGCAAAGGGCTGAGCACAGCCCTCACTTCCTCTGCCGCCAGTGAGCAGGGCTCCTGAGCAGACACCCGTGCTCCGGCCCTGTCTCTCCAGCCCAGTGTCCTGTGACCCCCTGGCAGGCAGGGCACCAGGGTGACAGGGTGGGAAGAACGGACATTAGGGACAGAGCACGGCCCTCTCTGCAGAGGCAGTGAGGGAAGCGTGGAGTTTGGGGGTGGCTGTGGCGCGTCTCCAGTGGGGTGGCGGGGTCCCTGCCGTGCTGTCCTTGGCCGGGCCTTCGGACAAAGGGTGTCCAGGCAGAGCCAGCCCCTCGCCCCCCTGGCTGTGTTTGGACATGTGGCCCGGCGGCGCTCACACTGGCCCTGCTGTGTGGTCCCTCGGGTGATGGGCCAGGCCGTCGAGATGGGTGGAGCACAGGGCCCAGTGTCCCCTGGCATGGAGGGGCAGTCCCTGGGTTCGAAGCCTTGCCTTCCTTTGGGTGCTTCCTCCCCATGCGCCCTGCCTGGTCGAGCCCAGACCCCAGTGCACTCACCGTGAGAATTGGTGCCGCTTCTGGGACCTCAGGAGGGTCCGGGCCGCTTTTGGATTCAGGACAGTTTAGATGCGTGTCGGGGTCTCTGCCTGACACCAGACCCGACAGCTTCCGACACAACGGGGTGACGCTGGTAGAGCGGTGTGCCTCCTCGGGCCTGGGGTTGGCGCTGGCCGAGCTCAATGGCCCGCAAGGCCTGGCCAATTCCCGTGACCCCAAGATACCCCCTGGGTTTTCGTTGCTCCTGTTTCGAGGGCAGCGTGTTCGACCCCTCTGTACCAGCGATTTAATATTTCACCCACGTCACACCGGATAATCTGAAGTGGACGCTGGGTCGCTCCTCAGGTCCTCCTACGCCCAGTGGAAGTTCCAATGTGGAGAAGAGGGTTTTGTTCTTGGCGTGAGTCACTTTCTCCGAGAGCGGAGAGATGGCCCGGCGGCCCTTATCTCGAACTCCATGTACTTAACGCTTATTAAAATCAATACCGTCCATTAGCCGGCCACGTTTCCATTTTTAATCGTCTATTGATATACAGCCTGTGCTTTTACAGGACTCAACAAATTTCCGCTCTCCATGCCCCTCTGCAGCCCGGGGGCAGGCGGGTGCGGGGCTGGGACGTAAATGTTTATTTACTGCCTGCTTCCTGATTGAGGACATGCCTGGTCCACGGGCCTCAGATGGCGTTTACACGGGAGACTGGCGGCCGCTTCCTGTGCTGCAGACACAGCGCCCGTGTTTCGGGAGCGGAATGAATGCGGGGTATTGTGGGCGTGCGTGCTGCCAGCCCCGTCAGCCGGCGGGCGTTCTTATTTACTTGCCTCTTCCTCCATTTCTGGGGGCGGGGGAGGGGGGTCTTGTCACAGCTGGGGCTGCATCCGCCCGGGTGTCCCGAGGGCACTTGTGGGGGGATGCAAGGAGGACCGGGCAGCCTCGGGGAAGGTTTTCACGCCCGAGATCCTTCCAGAATGAAGGACTGGGGTGCCCCCTCTGTGCTGCACACCCCTGCACCCCGGGGGCTGGAGGCATTGGGGAGCAGAGGGAACGTGCCTTCCCTGTGCTGCCCGCTGCCCTGGCCTCGCACACGCACCTCGGCCCCTGCCCGGCCGCGCCCTTGGGTCTTGGAGACACGTTAGAGTCAGCTGTTTTCAACCATCTGGACAGGCACTGAGGGGTTCAGGTGCCGCGGTGCAGACGGGGCCGAGGAGCCCCGAGAATGCAACCCGGGTGTGGCAGCTGCTGAGGAGCCCTGGACATGCAGAAGGGACTCTGTGTACCCAGCGGCCCTGCTGTCCCTGGGCCACCATGGCCAGTCTGCATGGCTGACCGCCTGCTGGCTGTGCCCCGAGGGGCTGCCGGCCTTGGAACAGGAGGGACCAGGGGCTCCATCCCCGGCACCTATTCATGCCACGCCTTCCAACTGCCACCCTCACTTGTCTGGAAGTTTTCCTTGCAGGACTCCATCCTCGGCTACTAGTGCGCTAGTCTCCAACTGCCCCCAGCGAGGGCTCAGAGGCACAGGGCCGGGTGGGGGGCACACACCTCGGGGTCAGCTCAGACTCTACAGTGGGCTCCTCCCACTGCGGCTGCCGCCTGGGGAGCTGAGCCGGCTGGTCTGCAGGCTGGCAGGACCCAGGGTCGAGGCTGGCCTGCAGGGCAGGGCTGTTGTCCTGGTCAGTGTGCCGGGTCACAGAACCGGGGGCTCACAGGCCTCAGGAGCTTCCGGGGCATGTGGGCTCCCCGGGCCTCGGGAGGCGGCACATGCGGGGGTCAGGTTCTATGTCTGCAGAGCCGGCCCTTCCTGTCCTTTACATCATGTGCTCATGCCACGCGGTGCTGTGTGAGCACTGAGAACCCTGCTGCTGAGAAGAGGCCAAAATCAGCTGCCGTCCCTCAGATCCGGGACACTCAGATCTGGGGATGCTGAGGCCTGGAGGCCTGCTCCCCACACGTGAAGGAACCGAGGCTCAGAGAGGAAGTTTGACATCCCTGGGATCACACGGTAGGGGGGACGCTAACTGGGCGTCTGAGGACTGTCCCCGAGCCACAAGCCCCCCTGCGGCCGAGGGTGTTGGGGACGGGCAGGGGCCTGGGTGCAGGGACCTGCTCTGTGTGCACGCAGGAGGGGGGAACTGACTGCCAGGCGCACCGCGGGCCACCCAGCGCAGGATGTCAGCCCCGCGCGCCGCGGCTGCGGGCAGAGCCTGCGCCTGTGACCAGCGGCTCCATAAACCGCCATCTAATGAAGGCAGCGCAGAGCGCGGAGCGCGGGCAGCCCTCACGCGGTGCCGCGTCGTGGAGAAATGTGCTTGTTAAAATGTGTAATGAGAGACACAACAAATCCCCAATATTGGGCAAAGCTGTTGTTAAATCTCTTAATGATAGCTGTGTTTTCTCTGGTGTGCCGCACGGGCCTTTACAGACCCTTCGGCGTGGGGGGCGGGGCAGGGCAGAGTGCCCGGGGCTGGGGTGTCTGGAGGGGCCTTTGCTGGAGGCCAGGACCCCAGCGCCCACCCCCTTGCGTCCCGGTCTCCCCTGCCCTGGCGGCTGGGCATATATACTCTGGTTGCAGCTGCCCTCAGCCTCCACCCCCATAGAGTGCCTGCCATGTGCTTGCTGACACCACCCTGGGCCCCTCTCTCCCGGCCACCTCGGCAGGTGTCCTCAGGGCCCGAGGGCGGGGGTCCGTGGTGCTGGACTGTGGCTGGATGCTGCCCAGGGCCCCATGTGGAGCAGGGCTCCCCAGGGCTGGCAATGCAGCCACTGCACAGGTTTCTTCAGCCCCTGGCCATGCTTGGTGGCCATCACAGACCCCAGGGGACACTGTGATGGCCGCACACTTCAGCTAAGGAGCCAAGGCTCGGGCTTCGGGGACCTGGTAGAAAGGACCATGCTGGGGCCACCGAGCCTTGCCCTGCTCCGAGGTCCTGTTCTGCAGTGGGGTTTGGGAGAAAAGGGGGAGGTGGGGGGAGCATCCCTCCCGGCCACCGCACAGTGAGCCTGACTGAGCCTGACAACAGGCAGCCACTGTTGTGTGCCTGGGCGGGGTCCCCCAGGCAGCCCCTCCTTCCCCACGGGGTGGGGGGGCGTGTGTTGGGAGTATCTGGCCACCAGAAACCTCTGCAGGCCCTGGCACGGCCGTGGACGGGGAGGGAAGCAGTCTTTCCCCCCCAGGCCCTGGGGGGCGCAGGCTCCCCATCCAGTCTGTACCTTCTCACCCTTCAGATGCCTGGAAACAAAGGCAACCCATGGGGCCCAGGCTTATCAGCCCCCCAAAACTCCACTGGCGGCCCGCCAGGAAGGGGGTCTCTCCTGGGGTCTGGGCAGGCACAGGCGCATTGCAAGACATGATCCTGCGTCCCCAGCCCCACTGCATGAAGGCGTCCAGGGAAGTGTGGCAAGTGCTTTACTGACTCTACCCCAGAACCGAGCCCAGGACGCGGATCTCCCCTCCTGAGGGAGCAGCAGTACTTCCGTGCACGTGGAGGGACCTCAGGGGCACGCGGCTCTGCCTCTCCGTGCCTCAGTTTCCACACCTGGAGGCAAGAGGGCCGCCTGCCCATGGTTGTGAGCAATAAATGGGCTCACCTGTGAGCGGGGCCGTTTTGAAGGCGCGGCAGCAGCCCTGCTGGTGCGTGGGCTTATTAAAAGTGGACCGTGGGCAACAGGCCTTCACAGCCAAACACGCCCATCGCCCTTCCAGGGAGATCGGCCCATGCGGTCCTCAGCACGACGCCCCAAAGGGCCCCTCACAAAGCCTGTGCCCCACCCGAGGATGAGGCGGGTAAGCAGCAGGGCAGGGGGGAGCAGGGTCCCCTCGCCTTCCTCCAGCTCAGCTGACCGTGACTGTGCAGCCCCTGCCGGCGCCCCTGCCCAGGCGGCTACTCTGGCTGCCGCCGGAGGACCCAGGTGTGGAGACCTAATAGTGTGTGACTTGCCACCCCCTCTCGGCTGGGTGTTAATGGCCAAATGTTTTGTAAGTAAATTACCAAAGAGAATTATTCCTGAGAGGCAGAGGTTTGTGGGAAGGGTCAGAAACTGGACAAATGGCCAGCATTTGTCTCTGCCCCCCACCCCTCCTGGGCAGAGGGCCCAACTAACTGAGGGTTGGGCTTGGGCAGGGGAGGGTCGTGTGTCCCCCACACAGGCCCCTACCCCACCCACAGCCGCTCCTGCTGAGGGAGGACGGGGGAGCGGGACGGGCCCGGAGCTCTGGGAACGCCTTCCCCAGGGGTGCTGGGCAGACCCACCCCTCTCAGCTTCCCTCAGAGGTGGCCGGGCACGGCCAGAGGCTCTCAATTGCCCATCCTGTCCACAACAGGCACCCTGATGGCATCTTAGGACTAGGGTAATGGAGCAAGTGTCTCTGAGGGCCCCAGGCCCCACCCTTGGTGGTGGTTGACAACATGGACAGACACCTATTGTCAGCAGTGACCACAGTGATGGCTCCCACACACCTGGCCAGCCTGCTACCCACAGGCTCACAGCCTGGCAGGGGCGGACACGACGCTGGCACCAGGAATATCTGTTGGCTGAACCCCAGGCACCATGACCCTGGGAGGCTGGTGGGTGGACCACAGGAGCGGCCACGGTGCCGTCCAGGCTCAGCCTGGGGCTCTGATGGCTCCCACCAGCCACTGGCCTGCAGCCTGCATCCTGCATCCCGCTCCTTGGAGCTGGGGACCAGGTGGCAAGGCCAGGACCTGGTGCCAGCTCAGACAGGAGGAGGGATGGGCTGGGGGATCATGGAGGGGGTGCGGGCTGGGCTTCGGGGCTCCTCTGTGACATGGAGGAGGTGCCCCCTGTGAGGTCTTGTAAGCCACCGAGTAAATGCAGTGAGGCGGCTGCTGGGTGCTCTCCAGGGGCCCTCCCAGGGAGACAGCTCCCTGGGGCTGCCCTTGTGGGAGATGGAGCTGTGGGTGGCGGGGCCTTGAGACTCGCCAGGTGAGGGGTGCGGCCTCGTGGGTGGGGACGCGCTCTGGGGGCCTTGAGCCAGGGTGCCCAGCAGAGGGCCTGGGACTCTCAGGAGAGGGGGACAGCCGGACCGTGGGGGAGCCCCGCTTTGAGCAGACCCTTGCCCTCCGCAAAGGCTCGGCCTGCGTCTTTAACACACTAATGGGCCCTCTTAAAAAAATGACAGTTTGCCGGCACACTAACAGGTTCTCGTCTGACATCAGCAGGGACTCAAAGATATTTTATTATTTGGAAACTCCATATAGGGAGGCGGCCTTGAAAGCCTGTCGTTGCTCCAAAACCCACACCTCCCCTGGGACTTAATTATTTTCTTAAAATGCAACTTGTACTGTTAGTTTAAAACATTCCAACTGTGTTCACACTCTTTAAATCTTCAGTAAACCTTAGAGTTTAAATCACTTGCAGATAAGAGTAATTCTCTCCGGGAGACGGGAGAGAAGGCCCAGCGCTCGGGGGACGAGAGGGCCAGTGCAATGAAAAGGCCTTTGACGGGGTCTTGGGGCACCTTCCCCTTGGGACGCCGGCCACAGACTGTACCCGCCGCCCCCCCCCAGGGCTCAGCTGCCCGGAGCTCCGGTCAGAGCTGCCCACCCTCTCTCTGTCTCAGGGAGGGCCGGACATGGCCAGACTGATATCGGCTGAGTGACAGCCCAGATGGGGCCACTTCTGGAGCAAGGACACTTGCCTTGGTTGGGGGTCTGCAAGCTGGAAGGCTCCTGGGCCCTGGCCGTCCAGCTGGGGCCTGCATGGGGTCAGCGGTCTGGGTTGGGCTGCCCTGGGGCTCAGCCCCGGCGCCCTGTCCTCACTGTCTGGCCTCTGGTCAGATGGTGCCTTGCTGCCCGGCCATTTGTGAGAATACCTGGGGCCGGTCTTCTTCCAAAAGGCCTCCCGAAAGTCAGGGAAAATCAGATGGTGACAAAGCCTGGAAGCCAGCCTGCGGGGGGCGCGGGACCAGCTCCTTCTCCGCTCTGAGGGGTTTCAGGGACCCCGAGCTCTGGCTGCCCACCTCTCCCCCACCTCCAGTTCAGGGGCCATCTGGCGTGCTCAGGGTGGCGCTGTCATCCCCAGCCATTCTTTTCGGCCATTGATGGTGTTCCCCAGCCATGCAGTGTCCCCTCTTTGTGATGCCCAGAGCCCTGGCTGGACTGAGCTCATGGCCAGGGCAGCTCTGCCACCAGCCCCTCCCCAGGGCCCGAGTCTCTCCAGGTCCCATCCCATGGGGGTACAGGGCAGCCTCTTCCTCCTAAGCCCTGGGCATCCCCATCACAGATAGCACGGCCATCCTGGATGATGACCTTGGAGCCACCAGTCACCTCCCCAATGGACTGAGACTGGCCCCCCAATGGAAGGGCCCAGCCAGGCAGCAGTCAGGCCCGGAGCAGGGACTCAGCCGGGCCAGGAGGTGGAGCGGATAGTGTGGCGAGGTCATGTGTCCTCCCCTACCCTCTCAAGTCCCCCTGAGGCCCTCGTGCTGGGCTGGAAGGTCCATACACACCTGGGGCAATTGCGGCCACTGGTCCGAGCCCATGTCTCCTGTGACAGAGCCTGCCCACCCCCCCAGGGCGTTCCTGTGCCACCTTGAGTCCTGGGACACACTGAGTGCTACGGGAAGGGCTTGTCAGAGTTGCCCAGGCCCCCCAGCCCCGAACAACAGCCCCACAGAACTCACACCTGGGCTCCCACAACCTAGGGGTCTCCTCACCCCATGAACAAAGAGGATATAGAAGGGAGAAAGGACAGCCTGGGGTGGACTAGAGTGACCCATGGGGTCTGGGCATGGGGAGGGCACCGGTAGCTTCTGAAGATGGTGCCCCCTCCATTGCATACCTGGCCCAGAAGTTGGAGGGGGGGCTGGAGCCCAGGACCTTGGCTGTGTGTGCACATGTGACTATGAGTGTGCGAGTGCATATGAGTGAGTGTGTGCTCAAGGGTGTGAGTGTTGAACAGGTGTGTAGGGCCCGGCAGTGTCCACTGTTGCCTGAGCCCAGTCTCCACTGGGGTGTCGGGTGTCCAGCCAGACCGGGGTGGCAGAAGAGGCGGGACCACATCAGGAGACGAGGGGTCCACCTAGGTCTCCCCCCAGCAGGGGCCCTGCCCACGTGCCTGCGCCCACACACCATGGGGGCTGCGCTGCGCTGGCTTGCAATTGTGTCATGCCCCATTTCCCGTGGATTTGCAGCTACTTTCGGGTGTGCTGGTGCCTGGCTGGCTCGGGTCTGTCTCCTGGGTGTCCCCTGCCCTCTGGACGATGGGGACATGCCTGCTGCCTCCTTCCCTCCTCAGCACAACCGGCTGGACCTCTCTTGACAGAAAGAAGGCCAAGCTGAGCGGCTTCTCACAAAGGGTCGAGAGGGTGTTCGCTGGGACGTGGTGTCCCGGCGCCCTGTGGGAAGCAGCTGCCCCTACACTGACGGCTGTTGGTGGGCAGCAGACATGTCCACCCATGGGGTTCCATCCGCTGAACACGATGGCCAGCGTGGACACCACCTCCCCTCCTTCCCTTCTCAATGGTCTCGGGGCCGTCAGGCAGGCTGCCCAGCCTCCAGGTCCACCCTTTGTGTCCTTCGACCACGTCCTCTTAAGAACTGTGTGCTGGTCAGACGTGGGCTGTATGTGGGGTGCAGGATCCAAGCTCTGGGACCCACAGATAATCACCGGGAAGAGGGACTCACGTTGCCTGGAAGGGCCAGTGCCCTTGTCTCCAAGGGGTTGTGCCCCGGCAGGGAAGGAGGCGGACCTTCAGAGTGAGTGTTGCTCCAGCCCTGGGTGCCCCTCCCAGGGGACCTGGCTGTGTCTGGGAGCCGCGTGCAGCCCTTCAGAACGGAGACTCACAGGCACCCTCCGTCTGGTCTTGCTCTTACCAAATAGCATTTTGATGAGTTAAGTGTGAGAGAATCAGAAACGACCCGGTTGGATTTTCTTTATAAACGCACATGGTCCGCAAATCAAGGGGAAAGGTGGCTTCGGGCTCGTAAAGTGCTCTGCGCATGTTCCCGCGGTGTTTGGGGAAGCCGGCTGACAAGTCCTCGGAGCCCGGACACCCCAGGTCCAGGGTCCAGGCGTGCACGAGCCCTGCCCCCTGCCCCAGAGCCCCCACCCGGCACACAGACACTGGGTGGGTGAGAGGCAGACCCTGCTCACTTCTCCCATCTCCTCCAACACCCATGATGGCAGCGATGCCCACACCTATGGGTACCGCCCTCTGTGTGCCTGTCTTATCCCCGACAAGCACAACGGGCCGCAGAGGAGAGTGTGCTGAGGCGGCGGCACTGACCAGGCTGGCTGGGGAGCAGGGCCCTGGTCCCCCTTCCCTGATATTGGAGCATCGCTGAGACAGGCGCAGGGAGCGGGGTGCAGAGTGGCGGGGAGTGGGTCAGGCGGGGCAGTGGAATGGTTGAGTTCGATGGAAAGGCGGACAGAACCTTTGACAGCTCCAAAAACAACCCAGCCCCTGGGGGCTCCTCTGAGCAGTGGGGCTGAGATAAAGGGGGGATCTCTCTCATGGAGTGTGGCGGGCAGGGCTGGCCTTGGGGGAGGGTGGGGTCTCAACCCAAGTCCTGGGCCCTGTGGAGCATTGCTGAGCTCCTCCGCCTGCCAGGGCTTCCTCTGCAAATGGGTCAACCCGGGATCTGCTGGGGGTGAGCTCACACCCAAGGAGTTTGCAGGACTAGCATCAACTGGCCGCGCGCTGTCCTAGGGCGGGCACGGTCCATTGAGTTCCTTTATATCACTTTATTCCTTTATTACGACACTGCGTGTCCTCGAGTTCACACAGGTGGCCCGCACAGGAGGCCCCCTTGTCTTTGACCTGTGGAGGAGCCGCTCTGGGGCACACCTGCGGGCGTCTGCCAATCGCTGGGCACCAGTTGGCCTGGCCCGTGGTGACTTCCTTCAGCCCCTGTGTGTCTGAGACGGCCACTACTCTGGTCTGCATTGGCAAGGTGCTGTCCCTGGGTGTGGGACTCGGAGGTCACAGGCTTTGTCTTGTGTTTCCTCCAGGACTTCAGAGAGGCCACCACACAACCCTCCCCCCCGGCATGGTCCCCGATGGGAAATCTGCCATGGTCCTTCGGCTTGTGTTTGTGTCGGTGGGATCTCTCCCTCCCCTCCCCCCACCGCCTGCTTTTGAGACGCCCACACGCCCCTGGTCAGAGCAGCTCAGTCATAGAGGCGGGGTCTTCACCTATGTTCCGTGGCCGAACTTTACAGCCTCCCTTTCTGACCAAAAATGAGCAAACAAAGGCATGGGGAAGCGAGGTGGCTTTTTCAGTGCTAGTAGGCCATCCAATGAGGGGCCCAGCCCAGCCTGGCCTGTGTGCACAGGGGCACGGGACCCAAGGGCTGGGAGCAGGACCAGCTGGGAGCCTCCAGGTCCCTCCCACGGTGGGGACTGCGAGGTCGCGGCTCCTGTGGCCCGGTCTCCTGGGTCCCCTCTTCTCCGCGGTAAACCCAGGGCAGACACTGGTTAGTTTTTACAGCGACACTTTTGTCCTTCATAGGCTCTTCCTCTCTGGTCAGACAGGGTTGGGGAAAGCTGCTGGTGTAGCTGCTGTCCAGGCCAAATGTGCAGAATGAGAGTGAGCCGGGCACCTGGCAGTCGCCCACGGGCCTCTGTCCCTTCCCGGCCTCCCTCCGCCCCGTGGGCTGGAGGAACGGGTGCCCAGGCCCTCTCCTAGCAGCGAAGCCTGGGGGTCTGGCGAGCCCAGCTCCGCCCCTCACCTGTGCTCTGGGTGCTCACCTGCTCGTACCCGCCCCCCAGGCCCTTGCAGGTGGGTGGCAGGAGCAGACCCTGAAGAGAAGCCATCAGAGTCCCAGAAGCTGCTGGAACGCAGGTGATGACGTGAACTCCCCCAGCCTGGGGGACACATGGGGTCCTGGCCAGAGGGACGGTCCTGGGAGTCTGGAGAAGGTTCCCTGCAGGAAATGGGCAGTTCAGCCACCTGGGTTGGCCGGGGTGGCAGGAGGCGCATGGGGCAGGCCAGAGTGGGTGGTCCTCAGGGGGCCCTGCCGTTGTCTGGCCCTCTCCACCCGTGTCCCACTTACTTGGGCAAGAAGCTGCGGGGTCTGGAGAGCGGCAGCCCCTGGCAACCTGCACCGCAGACTCCCACCAGCTGAGATGCCTCTTTGGGGCTCAACAGACTGGCTTTTCCTCCCCCTCCTGGGCTCGTTCCAGGGGCTGCGAGGATGTGAGGTTGAAGTGAAGAGGCACCTTTGTTTCTTTACTTTTGCCCGTTGGAAAACTCCAGTGTTAATATTTATGAGAAATGAGCTAATATCCACGTCGCCTGCCGCGTGTTTGCTTAACATATTTAACGGGATTTGGGGCTGCGTTTACTTTTTACCTGTCTGGGCTGGGGGGCTGACCTATCCCCCCACCATGGAAAAGAGGCAACCTGCCCTCCGCAGCCCCCAAAGATCACTTTTTCAATGAAACGGCCTCCGAAAGGCATCCTGGGAGCCCCGCTCGCCCTGGGCCTCGGGAGGGAGTCCCACAGGGTCAGAGGATGAGGGCAGGGCCCGGTGGGCACCTGGGGCCAGGGAAGGCGGGTTTCTCCAGGGAAAGCAGGAAACACGTTTAAACGGTCTCCGAGAAGCGCTCCTCGGGCAGCTGTAAGAAAGCCATTTAAATGGGTGCCTTTTCCTCTTTTCTCTTGGACATGAAGGTGGTGGTCTTGTCTGAAATAGGTGCCGGCCACACTGCCAGGTGAGGCTCTCGGTTAGTGCCGCTCGGAGCGCTGATTCGCCGGTGCAGAGGCAGGCCGGCCCCGCGGGGACGCGCTCTGCGCCCAGCCTGCCTGTCAGCCGTGTGCTGGGAGGGCCGCCGGGCCTTCGTGCCTCGAGAGGCACCGGCTCAGATCCCAGCTCCGGCATTGAAAAGCTGTGTGGCTTGGGACAGGTGGCTTTACCTCCTGAGTCCCCCTGGGCAGAGCGGGATAGAACAAGGGCAATTTCTGTCACGAGGGTTAGAAACTCCAGTCTGTCTTTGGTCCTTTTACCAGGTGGACACCCCTGCTTCCAGGCCTGGGTGGGGACTCAGGTCCACTGTCTGTGACAGTGCCCAGGAGCCCCCCAAAGTGCTCTCAGGGCCCCAGGCCTTCCCTAGAGGGCCTGGAAGATGGGGCGCCACAGCGGAGGCCGAGGCCTGGGCTCAACCCACCAGCCGCCTCAGAGACCCCGAGGAGGGTGGAGTCAGGGGCTCTGGGCAGTGAGGGGCCCTGGCCAGGCCCAGGTGTGGCCATGTGGGGGCTGTCCCCAGAGTTTCCAAGGTTACAAATGCCGTCTGCTCAGTGCCATACTGTGAGCTCTGGACACGAGGGGTCTCTGGGATGAGGCGTCCAGGGTTGGTCTAGTGGGGGGACTGTGTCCTGAGGGCTCACCTGACAAAGTCAAAGGAGCCCCCTGAGTGACCCCTCCCCGATGAGGGTGCGTCCTTCCTGGGCATCAGACGGGCACCGCGCCTCGCCTGCTAGGGGTGAAGAAATGACACTAGAGATGGGGAGCAGGGGGGTCCCATGGGACCCCCCAAACCCTCAGGGCTGGGGCTCCAAGTCCAGCCCCTGGTGACCAGGCAGGAGCACTGGCCTTCACCTCCTGGGTGTAGGTCCCGTGTCCAGCCCATGTGGGCTCCCGTACTACCCTGTGGGGCAGAAGCTGATTCCTCGCACAGCGCGCCCTCCCAGTCCTCTCCACTGTCCATCTTCTCCGGCACAGCCCACCCAGGGAGCCCGGCAGGTTGGGCCGAGAGGGCTTCGAAAGAGAGGAGGGGCCAGGGGAGTGCCTGGCAGGGCACCCTGTGTGTGCATCCGAAATGCGATCGCCCGGCCCTGCCCTGGTCGCTGGTGAGAGACGCAACCAGCTGTCCGTCAGGCCTGGCCGCGCGGCCTCCTGGGAGAGGAAGCCAGCACGCGTGGTCAATCAGGCCCAGCGCGGCTCCACATGCTTCTTGAGTTACACGCCCTGGGGATGACGTCAGAGCAGCAAGAGGCTCCTCTGTTCCAAACCCAAGGGCTAGGCAGGCCAGCCACTTCGTGCCTCAGGCTCCTTGCCCCTCGGCTGGGAGGGAGAGGGCAGGGCTGCCCTGTTTGCTTCTTTCAGACCAAAGAGGCCACATACTCACTGAGGATCATTTGGAAAAATCCAGAAGAGCAAGAGGAAGAAAGAAAATATTCAAAACCTCAACTCGTTATATTGCCTTCTAGTGTTCTTCATCACACAGCTCTACTTACCTATCTACCTGCCACTCAGCCATTCATGTGTCCATCCATCCATCCACCCACTACCCACCATCCATCTACACATACACCCTTTTCTCTTAACCAGACCCCTCCATTTCTCCAGACCTGCTTTCTAGATTCAGCTTTTGAGCAGAAAAAAGGGCAGATCATGAAATAACACACTCCTGACGAGAGGTGGGGCGGGGACGGTGTACCACCTGCAGACCTGCACGTGTGAAGAAGTGTGTGCATGTGAGTGGGCATGTATACGCGTGCCTGTGTGCCCTCTTGGGGGAGGGTGCCTGGCAGCCATGGTGACAGACACAGCCCTGAAACCTGCCCTCCTGCCCTGGGAGCCCCTTGGACCTGCCGACAGCCCAGGCCCCAGGCCCCAGGCCCCGGGCAAGCGGCCTGTCCCTGCCCTGGCCACCTTGCCCGGGCGCGGGCACACCCAGAGTCAAGATGGAGGGGCGCGTCTTTGCTTGTCCCAGAGCCGGGGACCCTGCTCCTGCACACATGGTCCATGTTAGCCGTCCCCCTGCCTGACGTGTGTCCATGGAGTGCCTGGCCCCGGTGGCCAGTCCCCGCCCCCGCTGCCAGCCCACCGCCACTTCTAATTGGGCCACAAAGCTGGTTAATGGTGCCTGCGCGGCTGCAGGGCTGCTCAGGGCAGAACAATGCGCTATTCACGTCCAAACAGAACGCTCGTGGCCCGCTGACATCTCCGAGCTTGCGAGCGAGGCTTAATTGGAACAGATGCTGCAAATTCCAGTGCAAAAGGCCAGCTCCTATGTGATCTAAACCAGGTATGTGCCAGGGGTTCATTTTAATAGTGGCTTTTATTTTTTTATTGGCATATACAAAACTCACTAACACCGAGCACAGCAGACCGGCCACGGGGCTCCCAGAAACCTCCCCGGTGACAAGCCCGCAGAACTGCGGCCAGTGTGGTCACACAGAGAGAAGGTACCCTGCCCCGTGCTCAGCAGGGTCCTGAGGGATGTGGTCTTTCTTTGTCCCTGGGCTGCAGCCGCTGGGGCGTCAGCCCTCAGTCCCCTGGTGCATCTGCCAGACCTGCTCTGGGACGGGGCCCTGCGAATGCAGGTGAGGCCCCCCTTTGTAAGGCAGCCCCTGCCCACCCCACACCCACTGAGGCCTCCTGCCCTGCAGGGAGCTCTGACTTTGCTCTGACACTGTGACTGCTCAACAGTGTCACCTGTCTGTAGCCTCAGCTGAGACCCCCCTCTCTAGGAGGGCACTTTCTGAACTCAGGGGCTGCAGTTAAACCCGGCTTCCGGTACCCGGCTGAGCAGAATGGGCTTTATCATCCCTGCCTTCCACGTCTACAGAGAAAGATGCCAATCGCAAAGCTCCCAGCTCTTCTGGGGGCTGGGAAAAGCCTGTCTCCATTCTGTCCTGAAGGGTGGGTGTCAGAATACTCCTAAGAGAGAGCCTGAGCCAGGGGGCCTGGCAGCTGCCTTGCCCAATCCAAGTAGCCTCCATTCACCAGCTGAAGCTGCGGCTTATGAGGCCTGGAAACTGCCCCAGGTTCCTTATGGCATTGTTTCCATCATAAAAGCTAAAGTAGGAACAGCTTCCTGGTCACTGAGGACCCCTGAGACCCCAAGGAGGCCAATGGCAGGAGTTATCTGAACAAGTGCTTCACGGGGTAACCTCAGCTCAGGAAGAGTCCATGGATGCAGAGCCCGCAATCCATCTGTCCATCTATCCATCCATCCATCCATCCATCCATCCATCCATCCATCTATCCGTTGACCCATCCACTCGTCCATCCACCTGTCCATCCATCCTCCCAGCCATCTATCCATCCATCCACCTGTCCACTCATCCATCCATCTACACATCTACTCGTCCATCCATCCATCCATCCATCCATCCATCCATCCACCTGTCCATCCACCTGTCCATCCACCTGTCCATCCATCTGTCCATCCATCCATCCATCCATCCATCCATCCATCCATCCATCCATCCTTCCATCTCTTCATCCAATAAGTATTCACTTGGCTCCTACTAAGTGGCCAGTGTGTGAACTTCCCAGCATACACTTGAGACATCTCTCCCGAGCTACTGGAAGGGCCATGGGGTCAGCTGGGGGGCATGTCCTTGTGGCTGGTGGCTCACAGGAGGCCGGAAGTGCCAGGAGCCAATCAGTGCACTGCACGTGCTCAGAGGCACGCTGAAGAACGGGGCTTCTCTGCAGGCCCAGGGCTGGGCGCCCAGAGAAAGTCTCTCCCTGCCCAACCCAAGTCCCCTAAGATATCACCCTTTGGGCTGAGAGAGCCATGAAACCTCCGGACAAGTAGTGAACAGAGAAGAGGGGGCCTTACCGCCCAGGGAAGGGAGAGTCAGGGCTGTTAACTGGGGGTGGCCCCATTCCACAGCCTTCCTCTCCCAGCCTCTCCGGCACCCCAGCCCAAGGAAGTGCAAGACAAGCGGCACGGTGGCCCTTCCATGACGCCTGCCCAAGGTCCCTGCTACTGGAACCTGGGCTTGGCACCTGACAAACTTCAGGGTTCTGCTGCCTGACTCTCCTTCATTTAGAGAGGACTTCTTCGGGGCCACATGGGGGTCATCCATGCCACCCCTGACCGTGGCCCGGCAGCGGCCCTGCCCTGGGTCCAGCTGAGTGGGGTCAGAGGCCCCGGAGGAGTCTGTCAACACGAGCCCTGTGCGCTTCCCCGTGTGACCCACAAAGAGATGAATGGCTACTAACAGAGAGACCTGCCCCCCAGCCTGCGGTCATCAGATTTATCCCGTCCGGTGGTCTTCCTCTGCCGTTTCCCCCCGAATCTCTGAAATGTGGTGTTTACCGTTCCCAGCCCTGGAACCCTTCCACCGGGCATCACACATCAGTTTCTCTTTGCTCGTGGATTGAATGACGTGTGATTACCCGGTTTTGAGCTCTGCTCCCCCCCCACACGCTGTGCTGAGAAGTGGCCACTCTGTGACAGGAAGCTGCTGTTTTGCAGGTGTGACATACTCCCCGCCCCGTGCTTACCCACAGTCCTTACCCTCAGGCCTGCTGACTGGCATCCGGGGCTTCCCAGGTTCTGCTGTTGGGACCGGCACTGACTTGGGTGGCTCTGCACACGGTTCCTCGTGCGCACAGGAGAGAGCTTGTTGAGGGAGTCTGCCTGAGGGTGGGACCGCTGGGCCGGGCGCATCGTCACCTGTGAAAGTTGCCCAGTGACTTGGGGTGAAGGGCGGCACAGCTTTGGGCACCTCCAGCCCCCAGTGGTATGAGCGAGGTCACCAAAGCTGGGTCTCGGCAGACCACCAGCTTGTCCTGCCTGATGGCTGTGCGGTGGCCTGCCAGTCACGCTTTAACTCGTGTGTCCCTCGTGACGGGCAACTTCGGACCTCTCTGTCTGGGAATCCAGACATCTGTGTCACTGCCAATGTCACATGCCCCATTCCAGCCTTTACCCGTTTTCCTAGAGAGTTGTCATGTCTTTGTTTCTTCCTGTTGCAGCTAATCTTTCAGTGAACATCAGTGTGGAGACAACCCGACGGGCAGGGACATCACAAAGGCCGTGTGCGTGCACGCAGCTGTGTGACTGTTCACCGAGCGCGCGCACCAGGGCTTCAGCCTCCAGATCAAGGCATGAAATGTTCCAGGACCCCTGGAGCCCCGCGGGCCCTTCCTGCCCCCGCCCCGTCCTTTCTTCCACCACAGGCAGTAACTCTTCAGGTGAGCAGAATCACACAGCCTGTGCAGAGCTGCGAGGCTGCTTTGGTGGGGTGGGGGCAAGAGGGGGCAGCCACTGCTCTCCCTGGATAGCCTCGCCTTGTTTAGGGGCTGGGTGGGCTGATTCAGCCCCACACGGAGGGACCAGAGGAGTTCCCACCTTTGGGAAGTTTTGATCAAAGGTCTCGTCACCACCGAGTGTACTTGCACAGTGAGATTCCTGGGTCAGGACGTGGGTCCCGGTTGGGGTCATGTTCATGAACAGCCTCCAGCTGTTTGCCCCCCGGGCAGGCCCTCCAGCAGCACACGGGTCCTGCTGTCTATTCCTGCTCTCATCTTGCCCTGCAGGTGGAACCACGCGGAGGGTTGGGGTTGCCCATCTAGGTCTTTCTTTTTCCTGATGACCAGGACGGGGGGGGGGGATTGTTTCATGGTTATTGACCATTCGGTGGCCCTCCCCCCGAGGCAGCCCAGTGGAGGCTCGGCCCGTTTCTCTGTGGGGGTTGCTGCTGTTTTCTTTCTGGCTCATGTTGTGCGCGCTGCAGACGCAGGTGTCCGTGCGTTACGTTGCGCAGGTGTCCCGGGCGCTGGCAGGTGTTTGACGCTCCTAACAGTTTCAATTGACCCATCTTTTCCTTGTTTGTGTCTGCGATTTTGCGGTTTGTCTTCTGTATGTCATGGTTCCTGTGGTGCTCAGTCCCTGCTTTCTTATGTGTAAAAGAAATATGTTCTAGTGTGCCAGCTCAAGCCTAGTCTTGTTTCTTTTAGTGGATTTTCTTAGTGTTTGTCCTGGGGACTCCAATGAACATCTCAAACGATTACAAACCAATTAACACCAATACCCGTGGTCGACCTCCGGAAGGGACGTATCTGCAGAGGGGTTCGTCAGCGGCAGCTGTTGCTGAGAGAGCGCGAGCAAGGTCTCTTGACCTTCCTGCATTTCAGGGAAGGGCCACTAGCCCCCTGCACTGCTTCTTGCCACCTGAGTCAACCCTTTCAAAGGAGTTCCTGGTTTCTTTCTTTTTTTTCTGAAGTATATTTTATTGATTATGCTATTACGGTTGTCCCATTTTCCCCCTTTATTCCCCTCTTCCCTGCACACCCCCTCCCACCCACATTTCCCCTCTTTAGTTCATGTCCATGGGTCATATATATAAGTTCTTCGGCTTCTCCATTTCCTATACTATTCTTAACCTCTCCCTGTCTATCTTCTACCTACCATTTATGCTTCTTATTCCCTGTACCTTTTCCCCCTCTCTCCCCACCCACTCCCCTGATGATAACTCTCCATGTGATCTCCACTTCTGTGATTCTCTTCCTGTTCTAGTTGTTTGCTTAGTTTGTTTCTGTTTTTGTTTTAGGTTCAGTTGTTAATAACTGTGAGTTTGTTGTCATTTTACTGTTCCTATTTTTGATCTTCTTTTTCTTAGATAAGTCCCTTTAACATTCCATATAATAAGGGCTTGGTGATGATGAACTTTTTTAACTTGACCTTATCTGGGAAGCACTTTATTTGCCCTTCCATTCTAAATGAAAGCTTTGCTGGATAGAGTCATTTTGGATGTAGGTCCTTGCCTTTCATGACTTGGAATACTTCTTGCCAGCCCCTTCTTGCCTGCAAGGTTTCTTTTGAGAAATCAGCTGACAGTCTGATGGGCACTCCTTTGTAGGTTACTGTCTCCTTTTCTCTTGCGGCTTTTAAGATTCTCTCTTTATCTTTCATCTTGGGTAATGTAATTATGATGTGCCTTGGTGTGTTCCTCCTTGGGTCCAACTTCTTTGGGACTCTCTGAGCTT
The DNA here is from genome assembly GCA_007922815.1 of Macrotus californicus. Lineage (NCBI taxonomy): Eukaryota > Metazoa > Chordata > Mammalia > Chiroptera > Phyllostomidae > Macrotus > Macrotus californicus. The sequence goes on from VMDR010000593.1 coordinate 67,207, forward strand.
CCTGGACTTCCTGGAAGTCTATTTCCTTTGCCAGATTGGGGAAAGTCTCCTCATTATTTGTTCAAATAAGTTTTCAATTTCTTTCTCTTCCTCTTCTCCTTCTGGTAACCCTATGATTCAGATGTTGGAACATTTAAAATTGTCCTGGAGGTTCCTAAGCCTCTCCTCATTTTTTTTTTTTTTTTGAATTCTTGTTTCTTCATTGTATTCTGGTTGAATGTTTATTTCTTCTTTCTGGTCCACACCATGGATTTGAGTCCCGATTTTCTTCTGTCACTGTTGGTTCCCTGCACATTTTCCTTTATTTCACATTTCAAAGCCTTCACTTTTTTATCTATTTTGCAACCATACTTAACCATTTCTGTGAGCATCCTGATTACCAGTGTTTTGAACTGTGCATCTGATAGGTTAGCTATCTTTTTGTCACTTTGCTGTATTTTTTCTGGAGCTTTGATCTGTTCTTTCATTTCGGCCATTTTTTTTTTTTTTAAATTTTTTTTGTCTCAGCCCTCCTGTTACATAGTAAGGGGCGGAACCTTAGGTGTTTGCCAGAGCGGGGTAACCCAGGTTGCTGCGTTGTGACACTGTATGTGGGGGAGGGGTCCTAGAGGGAACAATGCCACTTGCTCAGCTCTCTGCTGGCTTTCAGTCCCTTCCCCTGCTACCCACAGCATATTGGGCCCTTCTCGTGCTGATTCCTGGGTGTGTGTGTTTGTGTACGTTCTAGAACCCTGTGAGTCTCTCCAACGAGCTCTCCTGTGAGGCTGGGAGTTTCTCCCACCGCCGCAGCCCCCACACGTGTTTACAGTCAGAGGTTTTGGGGCTTTATTTCCCTGCACTGGAACCCTGGGTTTTGTGGTCTGTCTCGCTCCCTAGTTGTTCCTCCTGGTGTATCCACATGCAAATGTGAGACCACCCACTCCACCATCCACCACCTCACCCGGTCCTCCAGCTGCCGCCTTGCTGCGAGTCCTCTCCACCTGGCTGCCCGTCTCTGCCCCTCCTACTGGTCTGGATGAATGTTTCTTCTTTAACTCCTTGGTTGTTGGACTTCCGTACAGTTCAATTTTCTGCCAGTTCTGGTTGTTTTTTTTTTTTTTTGTTCTTAAATTTGTTGTTGTCCGTCTTTTGGTTGTGCGAGGAGGCATAGTGTGTCTACCTGCGTCTCCACCTTGGCCAGAAGTCGTGGAGTTCCTGGTTTCATCTCTCAGTCAATGGACGGACACTTGTCCTACCCCATCCAAACTGCACTATATTCTCAGTTGCTCTTATACTGACCAATCAGAACTGCTTCATAATGACCAATCATGATGCACAATGCTGACCAATCAGAACTGTGTAGATTTGGATTCCTCATTTGCATAAAAGTGGACCAATCAGGAACTGGACAAGAACTTTCCTATTAAAAGCAGCCTCCCCTTTGTCTCGGTGGAGCAGACTTTGAGTTCCTACTGGAAGCTGCATTTCCCTCTTTCACAAACTGTTCACTTGAATAAAGTCTCTCTTTTTGTGCACCCCAGATTGGGACTTTTTTGTTGTTGTTGTTGATACAACTTTATAATACCAGTTGTAGACATACACCTTGCTCTCTTATACAGCTGCATTCCCTCCCTTCTCTTTATGCTATATTGTTATACAGATTATATCTTCATTTTATTCCTAGAGCGCAGTTGCACGAATATTATCAACTACAATTGTCTTTTAAATCGTGCAGCGTAAGGAGTTACAGAAAGTATGTTTATGTGGCCTTTTATGTTGACCTTTGTCATTCTCTTTACAGGGGCTTCT